>CM068348.1:6556278-6803778 GCA_034769755.1 Odontamblyopus lacepedii
TCTGTTTTGCCTTAACACTGCTGTTCACGCACCGCCCTGGCTTCTGGGAAAACCATCAAGTTTGCCTGGATCCAGTACGTGACTCTCCTGCTGGTGTTCCTTTGGGTGCTCCAGCCGCATCCAGACCTTGTGTTCGAGAAGCAGCTCCTGACCACCGCATTCGGGGAACCAGCCCCTACCACAAACTGCACTGGAGGAGCCGCCATCGGGGCTGGGAGGCATTTACGGATATTTAAGCTAAATGTGTCAGAAATGCTGTTTTTAGGCATTTCTTTGCTAATTCTTTCTGGATGTAGGCTAAAGCCAAAGCTGTGTACGCGTTTTAGGTACGTGTTGATTTTAGTTTTCCAGTGACACACACTGTAGCCTACCAGGTTTCAGCTGTGTGGGGCTTGTGGACACACCTTCCGCTGACACACCATGGTTTTGCCTCTTCTTGTGCTGATGATGTTTTTTTTTTTTTTGGTATGCTTTTTGTTCTTTTGGTGCACTTATAAATGTATTATTATTTTGTTGTTATTATTATTTTACTTGTGTTGTCCATGTTTAGCATGCTGAAAAGATTTATACTTTGAATGCTAATCTGCACTGGACATTAGTTATCATTATTGTTATTAATTAATATTGATGATGCTTACATGCTGGAAACATTTTTTGCATTATTTTTGCACTGTTAACTGTTTCCAAATTACAACTGTTTAAGTTTAACTTAAAGGATTTTCTGAGATGTGCTATGGCCTCTAGTCTCCTCAACATCTTTCGCCTCCACTTGTGCACTGGCACTTTGTGAATGTAGGTATTTTTACTTCAGCACACATCATACTACTGCCACACTTTCTGGATATTAAAGCCCCTATCTGCACAGCACAATGTCACCTGGTAACAGTTGGGTTCAGGAAACCACTCTGGTCAGTTATGTGTTTGTCGTGCTTGTCCATCCAATTCCCTAACCCTCTCGAAGCTATGAATGAAATGACTCCTGGGGCGTGATCATCATACTAGGTATTTCCATGGTGTATGCGTGTTTGTATTGAGAGAAAGTCTGTGCCCTTGCCAGTACATTTGAGGGTTTCTCGATGAAGACCTCAAGCAGTCCACAATGGCAGCCACATTTTTCCTCTAAAAGACTTCTACAAACTGGTGTGGCATACTGGTCAACAAGCATTCCCTGCTTGGCCAGTGGGTACCAAAGGAGACAGCTGTGTGTACATCACTCCAAGGGTATGGGTGAAAGGCATCGGCAACTGTTGTTCTATGTACTCTAAATAGATGGCTGAGGTGCTGTATTGGCAGGTCTAGTCTCGGGCGATTAAAGTCAATAAGACAAGCTGAAGGGTGAGAGCTTCTCTTCTTCATCCTACCTTGAGGCAGATATGGAGTGAGGGTAAGTAGAAGTGTCTGGAAAACAAAGCAAAGTTTGGAAGGCGGTGTAATACTTAACTGTGTTATCAATACCACTCAGAAAGTTCTCGTTCATCCGGTACTCATCAAGCTCCTGCTTCAGCGCTTCTGTTTTCCTCCAAAAGACTATTGATAACATCCTCGCCTAGATGAACAGGAGTCCACATTCCATGTCCTGGTTCAAGCGGCGGGCGGCGGCTGCTGGTCCTGGGCTGGCCCGGTGGTGACGGCTGCTGGTCCTGGGCGCTGGCGTTAGCGACGACTGCTGGTCCTGGGCTGGCTGTGGCGGCTGCTCCAGATGCTGGGTCCATGCCCCGGTTTATTTGCCGCTGATACACCGCTCCATCAGTTCTTTTTTTTTTTACATCATTGTGGCCTAACTGCAAGGATGGTGTCCAGTCAGGAGTGGTTTCTGTAACATCTTGGTATGATGGTTTACCTACAACAGAGCAATTAGAAAATCGATGTAATCAATGCTTTTAAACTGGCAACAAGGTAGCATAAATGTCATGAACAGAATATCAAATACTTCTTAGTAATCTCCTAAGATGGTTTTACATACAAAACAAAATAATTACATTATGAAAAAATAAATAAGCAAATGCTTTAAACTAGCAAACCCAGTGCAGAAACATTACCAAAATAAAGAGGGTACTCTTGGCTCAGGGGTACACATACAAGACAAAAAAAAGGTTGAGAAACCACTTTTGTAGAGAACAAATAGACAGACAAACGCATTACAAGCAACCATATTCCACCATCAAAGGTAGCATTATGTCATGAGCAAAATCTCATCTACTTTTCAGTTAACTTCAGACGAGGATGTTAATGATTGAGTCATTGCAAAGAAGCAACAGTTTGATAGTTAAGCTGGGCAGCAACTTTCTGATGCACGTCAGGGTTACAACAACAGAAGGTAACATTCCTAGCTAAACAACAACATAAAGATATTTTTTAGAGAACATACTCCGAAAGTGAAAAATGTAGAGAACAGACTCTCATGGATTGGGGGTGCACGATCGAAAGTAAGGTCCTTTATTCTAATTGCAGCTAACCAAGCTAATCCGACGTCTCCTTTGTCAGGTCAGAGAGCCTCCTCTCCTTGATGCTTTGTCCATTTAGGTATCCTAAAAACTGTATGCCATTGTTTCCTAGGTTTTCCATTATAATCATGTGAAGTACTGGAGCAGTTTTTTATACAACAGTGATTTCCAGGCATCGTAAAACAGCTTAGGCAGCTAACAGAAAAAGTGTAAACAACAGGGGCTCCATAGACAGTAAACAGTGGGCTCTTAAGCCGCCGGAATCCCTTCCATCATGGCATGAGAGAGGGGGAGAATCTCGCGATGTCAGAGGGGAGGGGCTCTGAGCTCTGACGACAACTCCTCAATCTCAATACATCACATCGTTGTTTAAAGTTTTATTTTTCCACAAAGCTTTTTTAAAAAAAAAAGTTCTGTTCTACCACGACTAGTCAAAAATTTGAACACAATTTTTTCATTAATGTTTCTTCTTTATTTCTAATGCTTAATTTCTTATTCTAAACTCTCACTGGAGGCCTCAAAACTATGAATGACACGCATTGGCAGAATGTAGCAAACAAAAATAAACTCAAAATGATTCCAGAAGTTGTTTCTTAGACTTTAGATTTTTAAAAAGTAGCCTTTACCCTTTGCTCTGATCATTTTTACAGGTTTCTTCAAGTTAAATTCAAGGCATTTTAAGACCTTTTATATACATTTTATACCTATTTCACAGCCTATATTAGACCTATTAGACTTACCAGCAAATAAAACTAAATTCTTGAATTTGTGTTTGTTTATTTCTTCAAACAAAGGAATCTGGGGAGTATTGTTTGGAGTATTTTGACCCAGGGCTGCGCTTACCGTTTCTCAGTTATTGGTTGTTTCCATCACGCTTTTATTTAGGCGACGTTATTTAACCAGATAATGGTGTTTGACAAATTTAATCTCTTTTAGGAGAGTAAATGTGACACTGAGTAAGAAGTCACATACTGCACAAATTTTAAGACCCAGATATAAGAATTCTTACACTTTTTCAAGTCTTTTTTAAAGGTAATTATTTTCCAAAATTCATAAATTCAAGGGTTTTAAAGACTTTTTAAGACACTGTATGGGTGTTACAACCACGGCCCCTGAAAAAGGGGGATAAAACTTGAGTAAATAAAACAGCGGTTGTTCAGGTCTCAAAGTCAGTGGTTTTTAATGACGCTTAAGACCTTGAACTACAGAGCTCCCCTACTGTCCACACGGACCGGATGTGCTTGGTATTCTAATCCAAATACAATATAATGCAATACAAATAATAATCACGTACCAGTTAAATGAGAAATTACTTCACCTTTTAATATAAATCCTACTATAAGTATATATATGGAGACAGTAGTAATATTGTATAATAAATGTATACCTTTTAAATTGTAAATGTGCGTAATCTTTTAAATTGTCTTGTTTTACTAAAATCCATTGACACACACCCCTTGGAAATGAGATGTCGATCCCGAGCATCTGACTTCAAAACACAACAATATGTGGGAACCATTAGAACTACATTTTTATTTAGAAATATGTCCAAAGTGCATGTAACCTTTATGGAACATGTTACAGCTTACTGAAAAGAAATATACTTAGGTATTACTGTTGGCAATATCTCAATGCAAAAACCATTATATTACCACACTTTCGAATTGTTACCAAAAGACAGTATTCTCTCAGGTGTGGTCTTCTTAGTTTACACAGTTTTCCATTATAACCTCAGTCACTCATTACCATCTTGTCTACTTTCTAGCTTTTACAGGTTATTATCCTGCATATTACATCAATTTTCCCAATCAGTTTGTATCAATAGTGTTACTCTTATGTGACCCTCATCTGTTATACAACATGTCCATGGAATTCAGGTGAGTGCTGTTTATGAAACAGTTCATTATTTGTGCTTAATGTTCTTGTAGAAGCAGATGCGTTGTTATAGATCACCAAGTGTTAAATGTCTCTTATAGTGCTATAGGTGCATCCAATAGAATGACTGGTAATCATAATAATGGAACATATTTGGGTGCAATTTCCATAATGTCTCTACTGCTTGTAGACCACAGGGCTGCTGGTAAGCTCCCTGGCCAGATGCTGCAACAGGAAGGCTTTACCGGAGTTCATCATAGAGTGAAAACCCTTGGTGGATGTCTCCTCTCGGGCGTGGTCAGCCGAGTGGTGTCGGGTCCAGCTCCATGGAGTTGCTCACTTGAGGGTGCTGGGATGTCATCACTGGTGGCTGCGTTTATGTTGCCAGGGAGAGGAGACGTCTTCCTGGATGGTTGCTGCTGCTCTTTGATCTCGGTGTCTCTTCCTGGACGTGCTCTTGTTGTTCTTCCTCTTTGCACAATGGGATTGTTGTGGAGAGGCTGGTGTGTTTTCTACTTCATCTTGATCTGTGCCTACAGTATCCACGTTAACACAGTCTAGTTCTTCCTAGTGGCACATTTTTTTTTTCATCTGCTTGCAGCTGGACTGCTACTTGAGGTTCAGGTGGGATGAATAGCAGTAGTACCATTCGTCCTCCTCATCACTACTTTCTTTCTTCTTGGGCAGCTGTTTGGTGTTCTTTCTTTAGATCTGTTTCTTTTCTTTGTGCGTGCCACCTTGAGGGGTATTTCTAGTGGTAAGTGATTAAAAGGTAGGAGCAAGTTACGATGTAATATTCTACTCTCTCTATTTTTACCTTGTTCTGGCATGACTTCATAAATGGGGAGATCTTTGTTTACTTGTCTCACCACTTTATGAATGCTGTCTTCCCAATGATTGCGTAGTTTGCCTGTACCACCTCTAGGGGTCATGTTCCTCACAAGGACACGATCTCCTTCCTCCAAGACAGAACTTTTCACTTTGTTGTCATGGTTCCTTTTTCCTCTCTCTAATGACTTTTTGCACTTCTCTTTGCTATTTCATAGGCTTCTTGCATTTGACTTTTCCACTTTTTAATATACTGTTGTTGGTCGTTTGTCCCTGTTTCTTGTGTCACTTTGAATAGAATGTCTATAGGCAGTTGTGGAGCTCGGCCAAATAACAGGTACGTTAGATGAAGTTACCGAAGTAAAATCTGTTAATAGTGTTTTAGACAATCTAAACTCAGACCAAGGAACCAATGTAAACACATGTTCTGCCAATCTCGATGTGATGCAGAATATCAGTGACCAATGCTCAACAAAGGACACTAATGTGAAAAGTGAAAAATGGCACCCACCTGTTGACTTGTCACATTTGAATGAGAAAGAACAAAAGACTGTACAGGACATGCTGTTTGAGGAGTCAGATGTTTTTGCAAAAAGTGACTCAGACATCAGCTGCATCCCAAGTCTGCAATTCAAAATCAATCTTACAGACAATGTGCCAGTCCAGACGTCCTACAACTCCATTCCAAAGCCGATGTATAGGGAAGTGAAAGACTATGTTCAAAAACTGCTTGATCACGGCTGGATTAGGAAATCCACTTCTCCCTATTCCTCGCCAGTGGTTTGTGTCAGAAAAAAGGACATGTCATTACGGTTGTGTGTTGATTTCCGGGGATTAAATCGCAAAACTATCCCCGATCGCCACCCACTCCCACGCATTCAAGACCTGCTGGATAACTTGGGGGGCTACTCATGGTTTTCAATACTAGACCAAGGTAGTGCCTACCACCAAGGTTTTGTGGAAGAGAAGTCTAAACACCTCACGGCTTTTAGCACACCTTGGGGGTTATATGAGTGGAACCGCCTCCCATTTGGCCTTACGAACGCCCCAGCGGCCTTTCAAAGATGCATGGAAGGTATTCTAGAAGGTTTAAGAGATGAGTGTTGTTCTCCCTACTTAGATGACGTATTATGTTATTCTAAGACTTTCACGGAGCATGTAAATGACTTAAGACTTGTTCTACACAGACTTAGGGAACATGGTGTAAAGTTACGCCTAACAAGTGTGAACTTTTAAACGTCAAATCAGATATGTAGGCCGCCTTGTCACTAGTGAAGGTGTCCAGATAGACCCTAGAGACCTCGAGGCAGTTAACCAGCTCAAAGATAGAGAACCAAAAATGTTGGAGAAGTTAGAGCTCTCCTGGGCTTCTTAGGTTACTACCGGACATTCATTCAGGACTTTTCTAAGGCTTGCAGGGCCTTTATTCAAGCTTGTTGAGGGTTCCAGCGAGGTACAGCATAGGCTCCACTAAAAGCCAACCTCGCAAGTCCAAGAAAATGCAAATGGTCAGCTTCCATCCAAAACGCCTGTTAATTGGACACAAGAACATAGTAAAGTTGTGTCACGCTTTTGTGGACATGTTAACCAGTCCACCTATCTTGGCGCACTCCAGACTTTAGCCTACCTTTTGTCCTCCATACAGATGCTTCTAATGAAGGACTAGGGGCTGTACTTTATCAGCAACAGAACAACAAACTCCGTGTCATTGCATATGGTTCCAGGACGCTCACGCCGCTGAAAAAACTATCACCTTCATTCTGGCAAGCTTGAGTTTCTCGC
Organism: Odontamblyopus lacepedii; assembly: GCA_034769755.1. Lineage (NCBI taxonomy): Eukaryota > Metazoa > Chordata > Actinopteri > Gobiiformes > Gobiidae > Odontamblyopus > Odontamblyopus lacepedii. The sequence continues at coordinate 6,563,208 of CM068348.1, forward strand.
TCAAGTGGGCGATCTGTGACAAATTCAGGGATTATCTTTATTATGCGCCAACCTTTACTGTATTCACAGATAATAATCCCCTCACATATGTTTTGAGCACAGCCAAGCTGAATGCAGTAGGGCATCGCTGGGTGGGTGAGTTAGCAGATTTTCACTTTTACCATCAAGTATCGGCCCTGGCAAATCGAATGCCGATGCTGACACGCTGTCCAGATATCCAGTTAAATTGCACAACCACTTGCCAGAGTACACAGAGACAATGCTACCTGAAGTTATCTCTGCAATTTGGCAAGGTGACAAAGCCATGAGAGACAGTGAAGTGCCATGGGTTGCAGTTTTACAGTTAAACTCGAGTTCCAGTGAAACAAACACTGAAGGTACTCCTGTAATCCCACCGAAGATCTCAGAACTGCACAAAAAGAGGACAAGTCGATCTGTGAAGTGATACAATTGAAGAAAAGAGGGTGGAATCCAAATGCAAAGGACAAGAGACAAATGACACGTGGAAACAAGGAAACTAGTACATGAGTGGAACAGACTAAAACTTGAAAAAGGACTGCTATACAGGTTTACTGAAAAAAGAAAACAACTAGTTCTGCCAGACAAACTGACTAAGACTGTTTTGAAACAGTTGCATGATGAAATTGGTCATTTATGTTAAGATAAGGTAAACCACTTATCTAGAGAAAGCTATTATTGGCCATTTAACCATCTCGAAATAGAAGAGTATGTAATTCTCCAATGCACTTGTGTCAAAACAGAAACGCCCATGTGTTCCTGATAGGGCTCCAATGGGGTCGATCACCACAAGTGCCCCATTTGAACTTTTTATCAGTAGACTACCTGCACCTGGAACCGAGTAAAGGGGGTTATGAGTATATATTAGTCCTGGTAGACCACTTCACACGCTTTGCGCAAGCTTATCCAACTAAAAATAAGTCAGGCAAAACAGCAGCTGGAGAAAATATTCCATGACTTCATCCCGAGGTTCGGATACCCTGAAAACTCCACCATGATCAGGGTCGGGAGTTCAAAATGGCCTATTCCAAAGACTCCAGCAACTTGCAGGAGTGGCCCATTCTCGAACTACCCCTTACCATCCTCAGGGGAATCCTGTTGAGCGCCTAAACAGAACTCTCCTTCAAATGTTACTGCACCCTGCATGAAGAAAAGAAAACACAGTGGAAAGAACATTTGCCTCACATTCTCCATGCATACATTGTACAAGACATGAAGCTACAGGCTATTCACCTTCTTTCTTTTGTATGGTAGAATGCCTAGACTACCAGTAGACTTACTTTTTGACATTAAACCTGAAAGTGACTGTAAATCCAAACAAGAGTATGCTGAAAAATGGGCAAGTCGTATGCAAGAAGCTTATAAAATTGCCTCCGAAAACAGTCAGAAAAACTCGGCTAAAGGGAAGAAGTACTATGACCAACATTCAAAAGGCATCCCTTTACACCCTGGAGACCGAGTACTAGTCAGGAATCTTTCAGAACGAGGAGGACCGGGAAAACTAAGAGCTTATTGGGAACAGTGTATCCACAGAGTTGTTGGAAAAGATGGGAGACGGTCCTGTCTACAAAGTTCAGGCTGAGACAGGAGACCGCAATCTCAGAGTCTTACACAGAAATCTTCTGTTACTTGTCAATGATTTACCACTAAAAAAACAGAGTCAGAACATAAACCGGACAAGACAAAACCAGGGGAAAGAACAAAGACAAATTCAGGAAGCTGCTGAGCCAGAATCAAATGAGGAACAGTCAGATGAGGAGGAGGAGTACACATATAACTGGCAACGTGTACCAATGGTTCAAAGTAAAACTCAAACGCGCTCACGCCGTGCCCTTAGAGCAGCAGCTCCTGCATTCCAACCTGAAAGACAAAGTCCTCAACCAATCCAAGCACCTGAACAAAGGGCACTAACACAAGTTGAAGTACAAGAACCGGATGTGTCAGTCCCAGCTGTCGAACTCGAATCGGCACCAAAGCCAATTGTCACGATCCCAGCCGTGGAATTACCGGTAATGGATCCTGTCACTGATGTGGAAACGGAACAACTGCCTGTTAATGTGTCTGATGCACAAGAGGAAACAGTCCGCAGATCAACCAGAATAGTTAAACCAAGAGAAGTGTTCACTTACAATGAGTTTGGGCAACCATCTTACCAGGCGTGGAGACCCGCAGTAAACATGCTTGCTTGTGTTCCAATGCCCTATTGCCCCACCCAACCTGACCTGTACTATTACCCTACTCTTGTATGGACCTATTAGGAAAAAAAAAAGTGACCATTCACATTATTCACAGGTCAAGTAATATGACTTTTCAAGACTGTGTGTGACCTGTTGAGCCACTTGGTGTAAGATGCCGGAGTCATCTTTTAAAGCAGGGGAGAGTGTAATGGGTATATTTAAAGTTTCGTGAAGAAACAGACATCCCCTCAATTTTTGTTGTTGTATGACTGTTGGGTTCAAAACAGGTTAAACACCATCTAAAACATTCAGGAAGAAAGACAAGAGAGATTATTTAGTTTTACTCGCGAGGAGAACGGATTGAGACGTGCCCAGATACACTCTCCAACCCGCTCTGGAGCACGCCCGCCGCCTCCTCACTTTTATTTACATTAGGATGGCCCTGGTTACAATGGGTATCGCTGCTCTAAGGGAAAGGGGGGAAAAACAGCAACGATACCAAGATATGATAAATAAAATAAAATATGATTATGCATTATTGATCAAGGTCGGACAGTAGGCTGAGCGCGGTGACCACGCTGGAGTTTGAGCACATTCAGTTCATGTTTTGCCAAAATCAAACAGCTCCTTGTCTAGAGCTGCAACTATCGAATATTTTTGGAATCGAGTATTCTGTCGATTATATCATCGATTAATCGAGTAATCGGATAAATCACACTTTTTTGTTTTTATACAACTATATCAATAGTGTGTAACGCAACATGAAAGGCCTCTTAAAATGAGCAAGCAATTGCTGTTATTCCTCACAAAAAAGGTTTTTATTTAAAGTCAACATTTTTTTTAAACAAGTGTAAAACCTTTGGCTTATTGGCTTATAAGACAGGAGTTTTCTAAGTGACAACGTTAATCCTTTAACTAGCCTAATTAATAAGCTAAATATAGAACTAGCGTAACACATAAGTGTTCGTAGAACGCCGGTAAAATATTTCCTTTCTCTGATATTGGAATTATTGATGCCAGCGGTTCTAGATTAAATCAGATTTTTGGTAAAAGTAGAACAACGAACTAGACGTTTCTGATATGGGAAACACCGAGTGTGTGCGTGTGTCTGTGTATACGTGAGGAAGGGAGCGATTTGAGTGAGATCATTTGCTCTCTTGCTGCTCATTATGCCTCGTTACTATCAACTCATAACACAGGTTACAAATAATTACAAATACTGTACATTCTAATAGGCGTTACTTTTCATTTCAGTTAGCAATCGTAAAAGTATATTACCTCGTAGGTTCTCCGACTCCGCTTAGAGAAGTACAGTTCACATGAGGATGCTTTCGCTTAAGTGCTGCAGCATTGAAGACGATACTGTTGTGGTACATCAGGTTGGCTTTGCCAGTGCACACTGGCACCGGCCACATCATTATCTGCCATTTCCACACCGTGGAATAAATCGCGCCGCTTCAAATCTTTGAAATGTACGTCATTGATAACTGTCCGTGGTGAAACAGTGATCCCAGACTGGCGCAGCAGTCTACAAAGGAGGAGTGATACGATAGCAGAGACATTTTAAATAAATTGACTTTGGTGACATGAATTAAACGAAGCCTCGAGGCAAAGAATTTGCCCCGAATATTTTTTGTAATCGAATTATCCGAGTTACTCGAGTAATCGTTTCAGCCCTATCCTTGTCGCATAGGCTGATAAGCATGGCTCCAGCCAGGCATCGGCTCCACAGCAGTGGAAAAATACTGCACATAGTTTTCAAGCACAAAAGAGATTATTGCAAGTACACAAATATCTAACACATGATTAAGACAAATATGGGATAATATACATAATTATTCTAACAATGACAATGTGCCTTTTATTTTGGGGTGCAATGACACTCCGACCAGTGGGTGGTGCCGTAGCGCTCCTGTGGGGACTAGAGGGACACAGAGCAGGCGCAGCTGCAGAAGTAAACGAGCTGTGGCTAACATAACGTGTCTCTTTCGTCTGTCCACAGGTATGAGTAAAAAGTAATTATATTAACACAGACTTAGTCTGGAGGTATTTGGATAATTGTGTGGAGGTTTCTGAGAGTTTGGTCAGTGTTGACAATGTGTTTTGTGCTGCTTCATGCGGTCTGATTTCTGGCATCCACTATGTTCAATGTTAAGTTTTGTCGGATTGAATAGTAGTAGTAGTGACAATTCCGAGCTGTATTTGGGCGGGTTCATTGGTGAAAGTACTTGAATAATTGACATGCTCAGGTGCCGTTGTACAGTTTTCAGAGCAGATACTGCTAGATCCAGGTGTAGGACAGCCGCGGTTCATGTTTTGAACCGAGTCTGTTTTGCCGCGATGCGCAGGCGCTTTTCCTTTTATGTTACCGACCCGCTTGAGTGATGTATGTGTGTTTACAATTTTATGTATAACTGTATGTATTTATTTGTATTTTATGGTTTATTTTTATTGTCTATCAAGTATTTGTTTATTTATTGTCATTTATTATTTTATTAATTATATGATTTTGGAGAGAATGAACCAGTTGAATGAAGCAGAAGTAAATGAGCTGTGGCTAACATAACGTGTCTCTTTCGTCTGTCCACAGCGACACCACACCTTTAGGCTACACAGTCTAACCTTAGCTGTGTGCCACTTGCTACTGGCCAGCTTTCCCCTAGGGCTGACGCCGGTAACATATGAAATATGGGCCCTTTTCTCATCTGTTTTGCCTTAACACTGCTGCTCACTACCGCCCCGGCTTCTGGGAAACCATCAAGTTTGCCTGGATCCAGTACGTGACTCTCCTGCTGGTGTTCCTTTGGGTGCTCCAGCGCATCCAGACCTTTGTGTTCGAGAAGCAGCTCCTGACCACCGTACCCGGGGAACCAGCCCCCCACCACAAACTGCACTGAGGAGCCGCCATCGGGCTGAGTGCATTTACGGATACGAGCTAAATGTGTCAGAAATGCTGTTTTTAGGCATTTCTTTGCTAATTAATACCACATCGTTGTTTAAAGTTTTATTTTCCACATTACTCAACTCATCAGGGTCCGACAGGACAGAGATAAATGCATTCTGAATCTCTTTGAAATGTGACTTTATTTCTTTATGCTGGCTAAGTTTCTTCACAAGTGAAAGCAGCCAGATACAAGCTGCTTGTCGGACATGGGGGTTTTGACTGGGAATATATTTTGCCAGAATGGAATTAAGGACCCAAGGAATAACATCATTGTTTCTCACATGGCAAGGTGGACTGTATTGCTCTTCAGTACATGTCCATGGGTCTCTGGCTGCTCCTGGGCGGGTTCATTGGTGAAAGTACTTATTGACATGCTCAGGTGCCGTTGTACCGTTTTCAGAGCAGATAACTGCTAGATCCAGGTGTAGGACAGCCGCTGTTTATGTTTTGAACCGAGTCTGTTTTGCCGCGATGCGCAGGCGCTTTTCCTTTTATGTTACCGACCCGCTTGAGTGATGTATGTGTGTTTACAATTTTATGTATAACTGTATGTATTTATTTGTATTTTATGGTTTATTTTTATTGTCTATCAAGTATTTGTTTATTTATTGTCATTTATTATTTTATTAATTATATGATTTTGGAGAGAATGAACCAGTTGAATGAAGCAGAAGTAAATGAGCTGTGGCTAACATAACGTGTCTCTTTCGTCTGTCCACAGCGACACCACACCTTTAGGCTACACAGTCTAACCTTAGCTGTGTGCCACTTGCTACTGGCCAGCTTTCCCCTAGGGCTGACGCCGGTAACATATGAAATATGGGCCCTTTTCTCATCTGTTTTGCCTTAACACTGCTGCTCACGTACCGCCCCGGCTTCTGGGAAACCATCAAGTTTGCCTGGATCCAGTACGCGACTCTCCTGCTGGTGTTCCTTTGGGTGCTCCAGCGCATCCAGACCTTTGTGTTCGAGTAGCAGCTCCTGACCACCGTACCCGGGGAACCAGCCCCCCACCACAAACTGCACTGAGGAGCCGCCATCGGGCAAATGCTACTGTTTTTAGGCATTTCTTTGCTAATTAATACTACTTCGTTGTTTAAAGTTTTATTTTCCAAAAAGCTTTTTTTTTTTAAGTTCTGTTCTACACGACTAGTCTAAATTAAATTAAAACTAAATTTGAACACAATTTTTCATTAATGTTTCTTCTTTATTTCAATGCTTAATTTCATTCTAAACTCTCACTGGAGACCTTAGCTGTATGGCACTTGCTACTGGCCAGCTTTCCCCTAGGGCTGACGCCGGTAACATATGAAATATGGGCCCTTTTCTCATCTGTTTTGCCTTAACACTGCTGCTCACGTACCGCCCCGGCTTCTGGGAAACCATCAATTTTGCCTGGATCCAGTACGTGAGTGTCCTGCTGGTGTTCCTTTGGGTGCTCCAGCGCATCCAGACCTTTGTGTTCGAGTAGCAGCTCCTGACCACCGTACCCGGGGAACCAGCCCCCCACCACAAACTGCACTGAGGAGCCGCCATCGGGCAAATGCTACTGTTTTTAGGCATTTCTTTGCTAATTAATACTACTTCGTTGTTTAAAGTTTTATTTTCCAAAAAGCTTTTTTTTTTTAAGTTCTGTTCTACACGACTAGTCTAAATTAAATTAAAACTAAATTTGAACACAATTTTTCATTAATGTTTCTTCTTTATTTCAATGCTTAATTTCATTCTAAACTCTCACTGGAGACCTTAGCTGTATGGCACTTGCTACTGGCCAGCTTTCCCCTAGGGCTGACGCCGGTAACATATGAAATATGGGCCCTTTTCTCATCTGTTTTGCCTTAACACTGCTGCTCACGCATCGCCCGGCTTCTGGGAAACCATCAATTTTGCCTGGATCCAGTACGTGAGTGTCCTGCTGGTGTTCCTTTGGGTGCTCCAGCGCATCCAGACCTTTTGTGTTCGAGTAGCAGCTCCTGACCACTGCAGATTCGGGAACCAGCCCCCACCACAAACTGCACTGAGGAGCCGCCATCGGGCAAATGCTACTGTTTTTAGGCATTTCTTTGCTAATTAATACTACTTCGTTGTTTAAAGTTTTATTTTCCAAAAGCTTTTTTAAAGTTCTGTTCTACACGACTAGTCTAAATTAAATTAAAACTAAATTTGAACACAATTTTTCATTAATGTTTCTTCTTTATTTCAATGCTTAATTTCATTCTAAACTCTCACTGGAGGCCTCAAAACTATGAATGACACGTGCAGAATGTAGCAAACAAAAAATAAACTCAAAATGATTCAGAAGTTGTTTTAGACTTTAGATTTTTAAAAGTAGCCTTTACCCTTTGCTCTGATCATTTTTACAGGTTTCTTCAAGTTAAATTCAAGGCATTTTAAGACCTTTTATATACATTTTATACCTATTTCACAGCCTATATTAGACCTATTAGACTTACCAGCAAATAAAAACTAAATTCTTGAATTTGTGTTTGTTTATTTCTCAAACAAAGGAATCTGGGGAGTAGTGTTTGGAGTATTTTGACCCAGGGCTGCGCTTCTTCTGCTCTCAGTTATTGTTTCCATCACGCTTTATTTAGGCGACGTTATTTAACCAGATAATGGTGTTTGACAAATTTAACTTTTTAGGAGAAATGTGACACGAAGAAGTCACATACTGCACAAATTTTAAGACCCAGATATAAGAATTCTTACACTTTTTCAAGTCTTTTAAAGGTATTATTTCCAAATTCATAAATTCAAGGGTTTTAAGACTTTTTAAGACACTGTAGGTGTTACAACCACGGCCCCTGAAAAGGGGGATAAAACTTGAGTAAATAAAACAGCGGTTGTTCAGGTCTCAAGTCAGTGGTTTTTAATGACGCAAGACCGAACCAGAGCTCCCCCTACTGTCAACCGGACCGGATGTGCTTCATTCAATCAAATACAATATAATGCAATACAAATAATAATCATGTACCAGTTAAATGAAATTACTTCACCTTATAAATCCTACTATAATTATATATGGAACAGTAGTAATATTGTATAATAAATGTATACCTTTTAAATTGTAAATGTACGTAATCTTTTAAATTGTCTTGTTTTACAACCATTACACACACCCTTGAAATGAGATGTCGTCCCGACATCTGACTCAAAACACAAATATGTGGAACCATTAGAACTACTATTTAGAAATATGTCAAAGTGCATGTAACCTTATGGAACATGTTACAGCTTACTGAAAAGAAATATACTTAGGTATTACTGTTAGCAATATCTCAATGCAAAACCATTATATTACCACACTTTCAATTGTTACCAAAAGACAGTATCTCTCAGTATGGTCTTCTTAGTTTACACAGTTTCATTATAACCTCAGTCACTCATTACATCTTGTCACTTTCAGCTTTTCAGGTTATTATCCCATATTACATCAATTTTCCCAATCAGTTGTATCAATAGTGTTACTCTTATGTGACCCTTATCTGTTATACAACAGTCCATGGAATTCAGGTGAGTGCTGTTTATGAAACAGTTCATATTTGTGCTTAATGTTCTTGTAGAAGCAGTTGTTGTTATGATCACCAAGTGTTAAATGTAGGGCTGAAACGATTACTCGAGTAACTCGGATAATTCGATTACATAAAATATTCGGGCAAATTCTTTGCCTCGAGGCTTCGTTTAATTCATGTCACCAAAGTCAATTTATTTAAAATGTCTCTGCTATCGTGATTACTCCTCCTTTGTAGACTGCTGCGCCAGTCTGGGATCACTGTTTCACACGGACAGTTATCAATGACGACATTTCAAAGATTTGAAGCGGCGCGATTTATTCCACGGTGTGGAAATGGCAGATAATGATGTGGCCGGTGCCAGTGTGCACTGGCAAAGCCAACCTGATGTACCACAACAGTACGTCTTCAATGCTGCAGCACTTAAAGCGAAAGCATCCTCATGTGAACTGTACTTCTAAGCGGAGTCGGAGAACCTACGAGGTAATATACTTTTACGATTGCTAACTGAAATGAAAAGTAACGCCTATTAGAATGTACAGTATTTGTAATTATTTGTAACCTGTGTTATGAGTTGATAGTAACGAGGCATAATGAGCAGCAAGAGAGCAAATGATCTCACTCAAATCGCTCCCTTCCTCACGTATACACAGACACACGCACACACTCGGTGTTTCCCATATCAGAAACGTCTAGTTCGTTGTTCTACTTTTACCAAAAATCTGATTTAATCTAGAACCGCTGGCATCAATAATTCCAATATCAGAGAAAGGAAATATTTTATCGACGCTACTTAACACTTATGTGTTCGCTAGTTCTATATTTAGCTTATTAATTAGGCTAGTTAAAGGATTAACGTTGTCACTTAGAAAACTCCTGTCTTATAAGCCAATAAGCCAAAGGTTTTACACTTGTTTAAAAAAAATGTTGACTTTAAATAAAAACCTTTTGTGAGGAATAACAGCAATTGCTTGCTCATTTTAAGAGGCCTTTCATGTTATGCTACACACTATTGATATAGTTGTATAAAACAAAAAATGTGATTTATCCGATTACTCGATTAATCGATGATATAATCGACAGAATACTCGATTCCAAAAATATTCGATAGTTGCAGCTCTAGTTAAATGTCTCTTATAGTGCTATTAGTGCTATAGTGCATCAATAGAATGACTGGTAATCATAATAATGGAACATATTTGGGTACCTCCATAATGTCTCTACTGCTTGTAGACCACAGGGCTGCTGGTAAGCTCCTGGTCAGATGCTGCAACAGGAAGGCTTACCGAGTTCATCATAGGTCTAAACCCTTGGTGGATGTCTCTCTCGGCGTGGCCGTCGAGGTGTCGGGTCCAGCTCCATGGAGTTGCTCCTTGAGGGTGCTGGGATGTCATCACTGGTGGCTGCGTTGTTGGGAGAGGAGACGTCTTCCTGGATGGTTGCTGCTGCTCTTTGATTCGGTGTCTCTTCCTGGACGTGCTCTTGTTGTTCTTCTCTTTGCACAATGGGATGTTGTGGAGAGGCTGGTGTGTTTTCTACTTCATCTTGATCTGTGCCTACAGTATCATTAACACAGTCTGTTTCTAGTGGCACATTTTCATCTGCTTGCAGCTGGACTGCTACTTGAGGTTCAGTGGGATAATAGCAGTAGTACCATTCGTCCTCCTCATCACTACTTTCTTCTTCTTGGGCAGCTGTTGGTGTTCTTTCTTTAGATCTGTTTCTTTTCTTTGTGTGTGCCACCTTGAGGGGTATTTCTAGTGGTAAGTGATTACAAGGTAGGAGCAAGTTACAATGTAATATTCTACTCTCTCTATTTTTACCTTGTTCTGGCATGACTTCATAAATGGGGAGATCTTTGTTTACTTGTCTCACCACTTTATGAATGCTGTCTTCCCAATGATTGCGTAGTTTGCCTGTACCACCTCTAGGGGTCATGTTCCTCACAAGGACACGATCTCCTTCCTCCAAGACAGAACTTTTCACTTTGTTGTCATGGTTCCTTTTTCCTCTCTCTAATGACTTTTTGCACTTCTCTTTTGCTATTTCATAGGCTTCTTGCATTTGACTTTTCCACTTTTTAATATACTGTTGTTGGTCGTTTGTCCCTGTTTCTTGTGTCACTTTGAATAGAATGTCTATAGGCAGTTGTGGAGCTCGGCCAAATAACAGGTAGAATGGGGAGACGCCTGTTACTTCACTCCGTGTACAGTTGTGTTTAAAATTACTTTATTCAGTGACTCTTTCCAGTTTGACTTCTCTTTTTCAGTGAGAGTTCGCAGCATTTGTAACAACGTTCTGTTGAATCTCTCAACTTGCCCATTTCCTTCAGGATGGTAAGGAGTCGTTCTGGAGCCTGCTACACCACAGTGTTTGGACAGCTGAGCGAAAAGCTGATTTTCAAACTCGCCCCCTTGATCATGATGTATTCGTGATGGAAAACCGAACTTGAGTGAATAGTCATTGAATATTTTGTCTGCGACTGTCCTTCCTGATTTTGATGTTGTGGCATAAGCTTGGGCGCATCTTGTAAAATGGTCTATTATGACCAATATATACTCGTATCCTCCTGAACATCTGTCAACATGAAGGAAATCTATAGACACCAATTCAAATGGTTGGGATGTGACAATACTTGTTAGAGGGGTTCTTGTTTCTCGACTTGGCTTTTTACTTTTACACAAGAACAACAGTTCACATACTGTTCAATATATTGTCCCATTTGAGGCCAAAAATCTGTCTCTGACAAGTGACGTTGTTCTGTCAATTCCTTGGTGTCCCATTTCGTTATGCAGTGCTTTCATAACTGTCTCTTTGTTTGTATTCGCAAAACAAGTTGTGTTCTCACTGTTGTTTGGCGTCTGAGAATGTTGTCGCTGTCCAGTGTTAATCTGTCCCATTCTGATAACAGTTTTCTTGTGGGCATGCTAAGTGACTTATACTCTTGGCCCGTGGGTTTTGTGCCTGACTGTATATAGGTGATAACAGGACCAATACATGTGTCATTTCTCTGGGCTTTGCTTATATCTTTGTTTTGGATCGGAACAAGCTTTTTGTTATTGTCCATTTGAGTAACAGCCATGGACCATTGTATACTTGAGTCTGTTTCAATCACTTGAACAGTGGCTTGTACTTCGCGTGATGACATTTCTCCTGTACATGTTTTCATTATCGATTCAATTGTAACTGGCATGCGCGATAGGCTGTCAGCATCCACATTTTCACGTCCAGGTCTATACTTTATCGTGAGATGAAAATCTGCAAGCTCTGCTACCCATCGACACCCAGTAGCATTTAGTTTCACTGTTGATAACACGTACGTGAGTGGATTATTATCCGTGTATACTGTACATGATGAGCCAATCAGATAGTCCCTAAATCTCTCACAGACCGCCCATTTTAAAGCAAGAAACTCAAGTTTCCCCGAGTGCAGGTGGTAATTCTTCTCAGACTCAGTGAGCGTGCGGGATGCATAAGCTATTACTCGCATCTTACCAGCTTGCTCCTGGTAGAGGACTGCGCCCAGACCTTGGTTTGACGCATCAGTGTGGAGTGTAAACGGTTTAATGAAATCTGGGAAAGCAAGAATGGGTGGCTCAACAAGAAAACTGATCAACTTTTCCAAAATCTGCTGATGGTACTGAGTCCATTTAATCGGCGTGTTTGAGGGAACACCTTTTACTTTCTTGTCCACCTGTCTTGTCTTTGTTACTTGGCTGTCTGTTGCTTGTGTGCCAGCAGGGGTCTTGAGCAAAAGGTAGAGAGGACCAGCAATACGTGAAAAGTCTCGTACATACTGTCTGTAGTAACTCAGTAGACCCATAATAGCTCTCAGCTCTCCTACTGTTTTGGGTTGCTTGTCTTTAAGAACTCTGACTGCAACAGTATCCGCTGGATCCATTTTACTGCCCTCTGCTGAAACAATACGCCCCAAATAACGCACTTCTTGTTTAAACAGCTCACATTTACCGTAAATTCCGGATCACAAGCCGGTACTTTTTTTCTACACTTTCAACACTGCGGCGTGTAATATGAAGCGGCTTTTTTATTATTTTTTTCATCGCGGGAAAAACATGGACCAATAAAATGAATAAGTAGTTCACTGAGGTCCAATGAAATTGTATGATTAATCACAACTTCCTTATTTCAGTCTTTCTGCTAACCCTCATCAACATGGAGAATACCAGACAAAAAGCATATGATGCAGCTTTTAAACTAAAAGCGATCACTCTGGCAGTTAAAGAAGGAAATCGAGCTGCTGCCCGTAAAATTGGCATAAACGAGTAGATAGTGCGAAGGTGGAGGCTCCAGCAAGAAGAACTGAGCCAGTGTAAAAAGACAACCAAAGCTTTCAGAGGTAACCGTAGCAGATGGCCTGAGCTTGAAAACTTTCTGGAGGACTGGGTTAACACGCAAAGAGCACGCGGCCGCGGTGTTTCCGCTGTACAAATCAGACTGAAGGCTAAAGCGATCGCTACCGTGGTTTATTCCCAGAGCACCAAGGTGTGTATGTGCATGTCGCGTGTGTGTGTCCCAAGTGTGTGAAGGTGTGTAAGTGCCTGTGGCGCGTGTGTGTCCCAAGTGTCACCAGTGAGCGAGTCCGTCCCCAGAGTTCAGCGGGGGACCGCGTCCGCGGCCCATCCCGGAGGCGCTCCAGGCGGCGGGGACGCAGAAGCGAACCCCCCGCCTAGTCTTTGGCCAGCGGTTTATAATATGGTGCGGCTCATATAATTACAAAATTGATTTTTCTTCATAAATCTGAGCATGCGGCTCTTAATAGGGTGCGCTCTGTAGTCCGGAATTTACGGTACTTGGTTTCAGTTTAATGCCATGTTGTCTGAGTCTTTGTAACACAGTTTTGACATCATTAATATGTTTTGTGAATGACTTACTGAACATAATAGTGTCATCAAGGTATGGAATGCAGATGTCATCTCTCAGGTCTCCCAAACAGGTCTCCATACAGCGCTGGAAAGCAGCTGGGGCGTTCATTAAGCCGAAGGGGATTCTGACCCACTTGTATAAGCCCCAGGGGGTCACGAATGCTGTCAGGTGGCGGGAGTCTTGAGCCATGAACCCCTGGTGGTAGGCTTTCCCTTGGTCAATTAGGGAGAACCAAGAGTTGCCGCCTAGCCCATCCATGATGTCCTGAACCCTGGGAATAGGCTGACAGTCAGGAATAGTTTTCTTGTTGAGTTCACGGTAGTCTATACACAACCTTAGCCCTCCGCACTTCTTTCGGACACACACTACAGGGGCTGCGTAAGGTGAGTATGACTTTTCTACCCAGCCCTGTGCAATAAGGTTATGCAAATAGTCTTTCATTTCTCTGTAGAGAGGCTTGGGCACAGACAAGTATGTTTTTGCTACTGGCTCAGTGTCTTTCAGAGAGATGGATAGTGTTAACTTCCCAATACACCCAATGTCGTTCTCAGATTTGGAAAAAGCTGAGCATTCTTCTCTTAACATTTTTTGTACTATTGACTTTTCATTTTCAGACAGGTGATTCAGGTCGACTGGTGGGTCCCATGCACCATCTTCTTCACCTGCCTTCACTTGACTCACCGCGGCTGGAACTACAGGAGCAGGATGGAAAACTGAGGCAGGGTAAACAGCTTGTACAGGTTGCACTGTCCCAATAAGTGTTCGCCCCACAGAGTACAATATCATGGTCTGTGGGGTTCTGGACACTGACTGTAATGAAAGGTTTTACACCACTTTTAATGTTGACTAGAGTGTCACAGAATTCAAGTCCTTCGGCCCACTGAGGGTTCACGTCAGGCTCAAAAATGAGGGCCGTGTCTTCGTGGTATGGGGGTGTTTGTACCCGGCATTCTACACTCATTGATGTGTGCTTAGGTACAGTCACTGTTTCCCTTATGGTCTTAACCTTGTACTCAAACACTGGATTGGTACTCACTAGTTCAACACATGCTTGGATTTCATTGGCTTCAACATTAGGGAATGCTGCTGCAACAGTTTGGATGAATTGGTCTTTGTCAGTAGTGGCTTGGCTCAGTCCAGTGTCTACGATGAGCGATATAACATTGAAGCCGATGATTGGTCTGGCAAGACTGGAGCCACTCAAAACAAGTGTAGGGACAGTGACCTCAGTTGTGGGGGCTTCATTAGCATGCAGTTGAAATGTTATTTCAAGCCAGCCAATATAGGGCATACTTTCTCCATTCGCTGCTGTTATAGACAGTGTATTGTCGCCTTCCAGTATTTCACAAATGTCTCTGAGTTTTACATGTGACAGATTTTCCTTCCACCACCTCTCATCTACAATAGTTACTTGAGAGCCAGAGTCCCATAATGCTCTTGTATTTATCTTTTGTATGTAACAGTCAATCAAATACTTTTGTCCAATTAATGGGGCCATTTTGACATGTTTGTTGTGCTTGGATGACTTGGTTTGGACAGTATCACATGACACAGGTGCACATTTCTCCTTATGGACATTCCAGTGTTCAGTTTGGCAGGATTTAGAACAATAAAGTACATTTCTACACAGTGCACATTGTCTGAGTCTCCTCTTATTCTCACCATTCTTACAGTTGGCACAGTTCTGGGACACCTTTGGCATGTGGGTCACTGTTCGTCCCGCTGGAGCAACCCTTGCCCGCTTAAAGGACGCATTGGGCGGGCTCCTCTCATCCTGCAACCTGCTAAGAAATGTTCGTTACTGCCACAAGCATAACAGTGTCGACAGTCATCAATGTTATTTTGTTGGCAGCCAAAGCAACGCCTCCTGCGCCTAGGACCAGGTGCTGCGAAACATCGAGGGGTCATGTGGCCATACTGTGGGTTCTGATGCACATATGGGCTGGACCATGGCATTTGAACTGGTATCGCAGGAGGGATGACCAGAGGTTGGGTGACAGAACTTGGGGTTTGGTCTGCTTGTCCAAGTGGCTGGGGTTTTTGCATGAATTCTTTTATTTGTGAGACTTCAGCTTTTAAGTCACTCAGCAGTGTCATGTTAGATCTCATTTCTTTTAGTTCTGATAAAATGTCGGGTTGTACTTTTGGTTTATTCTGTGGAGCAAGTGATTTTTCTTTTCTTTCAGCCTGGCTCTCATCAGTTTGTGCAGAATGAACAGCAACACGGTGTGGGACAAGCAGCTTTCTTTTATCTTGCCTTTCACTCTCACATGCACAGGCAGTGTTCAGTTTTTCTAGCAACAGTTCATCTGAAACATTAGCTAGTTGTAGGTACGGTTGTAGGTCACGTTTTATGTTGTCGTTCTGCAGGCCAGTCAACAGTGTGTGAAGGAACATGTTCTGCACTAGGACAGGGTCATACTTCAGGCCAGATTCAGATTCCTGAGAGGCGAAAAGTATTTTCTGTCTGAGATCTAGGCACGTAATGACAAAACTTTGGGGTGTTTCTTTATGACTTTGCACCTCTGAGCTTAGTTGCTTATACAGATCTGTTGCACTTTTCTCTTGGTAGTGGCACCGGAGTATCCTTCTCAGAGCAGGGAGTGACAAGTTGGCTTTACCTTCGAGGTAGCTACGGAGTTGCATGCCAGGAGTGATGGCCCTTATGACAGCGTCTACAATCTCTGCTTCTGGAAAGCCCTTACTTAGCCCATGCTCTATTTGACGTGCCAGACTAGAGAAAGTGAGGCGGAGATTTTAAAGTCTTTATTCCAAGGAGTGTTGGCCTGGGGGTGAGCAGTGTATGTGATTAGTGGCTTCTCAGTGTGTGGGTGGCTTTCACTTTGTTTCTGCATTAACAATAATTTAAGTTGTAATGCCTCAATTTCTTTTGCCAACTTTGTCTGTTCATCCGGTGTATCATCTGACTTGTTTTTTGGTATTACTTGTTCATTACTCTGGTCCATAGTGTCTGCTGCATTGCTTTGAGTTGCTTCTATTTGTACAGACTCAAGCTCAGGTAAATCAGTTGCTGCAAGCTCTCCTACTTTCCTGTATTCTTGTATTTTGTCTTTTATGTACAGCAACTCTGACATGCCCTGATCCTCCAGCATTCCGAGCTCATCACGTCGCAAATGTGAGCTATCAAAACGTTGCGGGGCTTATTCTTTACAAGTTCAATTTCACGCGCAGGAATGCCTAGAAGTCCAAAAATATCCACTAAATAGTCTTTAGATAGCGTACACAACGCTTGGACCACTTCTCGCTGCAGATCTTCTATGTCCGATGCCTCCATCTTTATTACAGTTGTTACGACGACGCAGAGTTTTCGCGCTTCAGCAACTTTAGCTTAGCTCCTAATATTAGCGTAGCTTTCCTGGTGACTGTCGCTTCACCTCAGATTGCAGGCTTTATTCAGGCAGTCCGCTGTCCGTTGCTGAAACTTTATCACTCTTTGTCGCCAGCCTGGGTTGTTTTGGGGGGATGAGAAGCGAGTTGGGTTACTTTTGTCTTAAGCTAGCCCTCGTCACACTCATCCCAGCGGTGCCTCCAAATGTTACAACCACGGCCCCTGAAAAAGGGGGATAAAACTTGAGTAAATAAAACAGCGGTTGTTCAGGTCTCAAGTCAGTGCTTTTTTTTTGACAAATATTAATTATAACACAACTTTTGTACAAACTTGGTACATCAAAAGCACATATTTACCTGAAAAAGGGGGATAAAACTTGAGTAAATAAAACAGCGGTTGTTCAGGTCTCAAGTCAGTGGTTTTTAATGACGCAAGACCGAACCAGAGCTCCCCCTACTGTCCACCGGACCGGATGTGCTTCATTCAATCAAATACAATATAATGCAATACAAATAATAATCATGTACCAGTTAAATGAAATTACTTCACCTTTTTAATATAAATCCTACTATAATTATATATGGAACAGTAGTAATATTGTATAATAAATGTATACCTTTTAAATTGTAAATGTACGTAATCTTTTAAATTGTCTTGTTTTACAACCATTACATAGGAACCCTGTTATTTGCACTTTTGGCATTTCTTGTCCCAGACGTGGCACAGCTGTGAGGTGAAAACCATTTCAGGAGACTTCATCATGAAGCTCGATGAGGCAGGGCTTTGCAGCCCTGTCAACAAACCAAACCGTGGATGGATACTTTGAGCATTTGGATTAGAATTATAAAAAAAAAAAACTTGACAAAACATTTTTCTTTGCTGCATAATTCCATATATCTTACATTATATATTTGATGTCCTCCATATGTATCTCAAATGTGGTAGAAAACATAAACCTTTGACATTTGGTAGTGTATGTCTGCCTCCTTTTTTAAAACATTTTTTTAATAAATAGTTTGTTGGGAGTGAATTACATCTCTTAGATCCTCGGTTATCACTACTGTTTTTGTATTTGAACTATTATATGATATGTGATCCTGTGTCATCCCCCCTCCTCTGTCGGAGAAGTCCCTTCATCCAGGAAACGGCCACATCCTGCTGCTCGGGCTTCAGCTTCACACAATAGAATATCATTTTCACACTTATAGGCCGGCTGCACTGTGGAGAAGAATCACCTTTTTTTTAATTTAAAGATTTCCTAAATGATGGAACGTGCTCGGCGGAGGGGTTATTGGTTTGAACCCCGGACAAGTGCAAACTGATGTCATTCGCAGTGAGGCCCGGGGCTGGCACAGAGCCTCAAACCTAAAGGGAACAGAGCAGCTTAAGTGAAGAGACAGATCTGATCATTGCGACAGAAACATTCTCCTACAGGTCAGGAAATGGTTTTCTTGGTTCTTAAATGCCGTCTACCGTTTGAAAAAAATAATAAATCTATGGGAAACTGTCTACTCCAGTCCAATAGTGGAATCAGGGACCTTCCTGTGGTGAGGCAGAGGTGCTAACAACTATGACAAACACTGCAGCCTGTCTGTCAAATGAACTTGTTTAAGGGTATTTCTATCTGACTTCATCCAGAATGATCTAAAAACCTAAAAAAAATTAAAACATTCACAAGGAACTAAGGGTGGAAATTAGCTCTAGTGCCACAACCTGCACAATGCATCCCCTGTCTCACAAATAAAATGAAATAAATAAAAACTGACAGTCAAATGGTGAAGTCTAAAAGTCATTCTGCTCGGCTAAATGTAAGCTAAAGTAAACCTTAGAGTAAGTGAAAATGTGCAGCTGGGGTAAGTTGTCATGTGCGACAATAGACAAAGGGAGGGTGGGGTGGGTTGTCACACTTTTGTGTTTGTCAGAAGTGGGCCAACAAAGCAAAATGAAACTCAAGATTTAAAGCAGAGGGAGGAGGGCAGGTCAGAGGGTTTAGTTTAGTTTTAAGGGTCAAAGTTTTAATGTCCGTTTTGCAGAGTGTTTGTGTAGGCAGGAGACAATCCTTTGGAGCTGTGTGTGACCTCTTTTTTTGTGTCGTTCTCACTTCTCACGTTTGGTCTTATCTTCAGACCTCGCCGGCCCCGCCCTCTGACCCCATCCAGCTCAGGAGGACGAGCACAAGAAGAACGTGAGAGCACATTTGAGAAATTATTAACTTTGTGCTTTCCAAAACATCATTTCCCAAATCTATTTGTCACTCCTGGAGCCACATAGGCCAAAAGGAACATTTCGATGGACTCAGTTACATTTATTTGAGTAAATTGTACTTTTCCTAGCTGCAAACTACTACTACTACTACTACTTTTACTCCTACTTGAGTAATACATTTTATTAAAGTAACTCTTATCAGAATCAGAAAGGTTTTATTGCCATATGAATGAACAGGTTCACTACATTAGGAAATTGCTGCGGTACTTGGAGCGAAACGTAGACAAACGCTGAACATGCAACAAATAAAATAGAATAAAGTAAGTAGAAAAACAATAAACTATAATATAACAGAAATATTTTAAAAATTTATAAGAATAAGAATAAGAAGGCTACTTGAGTAAATTATGTGTTTACTGTGAGCAAGACAGTGGAAAAATGTCACCAGATTGACCATTTTAGACCTTTTTTGCCCATAAAATGCTCAGTGATTGAAAACCTAAAGACTCAAGAATGATAACAATTTTCTGATTTGACCAATCCTGTCAACATAATTTGTCTCAAATGTCTTAATCCTGTCACAAAAAGTGCATGCCCATGTTCTTGTTATATGAACTCAAATTGAAACAGGTCAATTCATTTTTATTCATTCCAGGAGTCCCTATTTTTTGACCAAATTGATCCCTGCCAACAGTAAAGAGAGGCATAAATTGACATTTGTTTAGGTAAAAGACAGAAAAGAGGCTTAAAAACGACCAAAACACAAAGAAAATGTGACTACAGTGACTCATGTTGGTCATGAATGGGCCGAGAGCAGAATACACTACAAAAAGGATTTTCTAGCAGTTAAACTGACTTGAATTAAGTAGATTCATCTTAAAAGACCAGTTTTTAAGATTTTTTTTTTTTACTTGTTTCAAGATATTCCATCCTGATATATCTTATCTAGTCTAGATATTACAACTTATTCTAAGCACTTTTTATATTAAATCAAGCCAGGTTAAGCCTCTTTAACTTCCTTCTCAAACCAATAAGGTGAAAAATCTTGCCATAAATACTTGAAACTAGTGTTTTCTGCTTAGAACAAGATTCGTATTTCGTCTTGTTTTAAGAAAACTTGGTAAGTGAAAGTTTCTTACTGCACTGGCAGAAAATTTCACTTAAAATAAGGCATTTTTACTTCAAAATTGGTATTTTTTCTTATTTTTTGATAGGCCTTTTTTGCAGAATAGTTTTCCTTAATTATGCACTCGTATAAAAATTGTATTATTGCCAAAGGCTCCAAAACGGGGGTGTCCCAGTTTTTTTATTTTGAAACTCTGGTCCCCCTACTTTAGTGTAGAAGAAGCCATGTTTAGCCAAAACTACTCGGGACCATGAGGATTCCTCGGCTTCCTTGACGCACAAGAGCGCATTGTGTGGAGGTAATCGGAAGCAGCCTGTTTTCTCTGACATGATTCAGCACATCAGCAGTCTGCCCGTGTTATCTCCCCGTAGCCCGGGGGAAGGGACCACCCCCCGCCCATCCCCGGCCCGGCCCACCGCGGCGCACGGACCCGCTGGCCACGTCTCAAACCTGCATAGTGCGTGTGGCGGCAGGAGCCCGGGCACAGCCGCTCCACAGCCGCACCACAGCCGCTCCACAGCCGCACCACAGCCGCTCCACAGCCGCTCCACAGCCACTCCACAGCCGCGCTCCAAATCCGCTCCACAGCCGCTCCAAAGCCGCTCTTGCGGGGCTCTTGCGGCTGAAGCCAGGCCGAGGGGAGCCCACCCTGTCTCTGTCCTGCAGTGATAAACTCGCCCGCTGGACTGTCCTGGGCTTTCAGGGTGCACTCCTGTCCCATTACATGCAGGGGGCCCTCTACTTCACCACCATTGTTGTGGGAAAATGTGCATACAGTGAGGAGGCCATGCAAAGAGCTGTGACTTTACGGTAGGTAAAGCTTAAAGGGGGGTCAGTGTTTATTGTGTGGACATTTTCTTTGCACTACTTGGAATTTTTTGTTTATTTTTTGGCTATATACAGGGTTCCTACAGTGTCTTAAAAAGTCTTAAAAGCAGTGAATTTATTAAATTAATAAATGTGGCCCTCAGACCAATTGTTTTGGCCCGTACTACCCCAAGTGGTATTTTTTACTGCATGTTTTTGAAATCTACTTTGATCAAGCAAATGTAGTGTTTCCTTTTGAGGGTCTAAGCACGAACAAAGGTCTGGAGGGTCATTCCAAACTCTTATTAACTGTTATTACTATGACCCTCGATCAGCCTCACGCTGGTCTGTGTTTTGATATGTGGCCCTAGATGAAAAAAGTTTGGACACCCCTGCCTTAAAAAGACGTGAAAAAGTCTTGAATTTTTATATTTTGGGCTTAAAATTTGTGCAGTACGTAACTTGTCCGTATCACATTTCTCCTCAGAAGTTTAATTAGTCAACCACAATTATTTGTTTAAATAATGTCACCTAAATAAAGAGCGGCAGAACAATAATTGAGAACGCAACACAGCCTCGGGTTAAAATCCTCCAAACACAGAAACACTGAATCACTGAAGATCACCACAAGAAACAAGCTCAGCAGAAGCGCATAAACTCCCAAGAAAATCTCAGAAGTTGTTTTTTAACATTAGTTTTACTTTACAGAGCAACATGTTTCATGCTCTGGAATCTCTCAACTCTTCGTATTCCTTTGTTTGAGAAATAAATGAAGATAAATTCAAGAATTTTGTTTTTCTTTGCCGGTAGGTCTGTGAAATCGGTCTCAATTTTTTATATAAATAGTCTTAAAAAGGTCTTTAAAATACTTGAATTTAACTTGAAGAAACCTGTAGGAACCCTGTATATGAGATTTAATGAAGGTTTGAATGAATAACTTCTATGATTCATTACAGATATAAAGTACTAAAGTGTTTCTGCTAAGATTTAGAAAAGTATTTTGCCTCCCCTTCTTCCCTGCTGCCTTACAGGTGTTCCCATGTTTCTGATCTCCCCTCTGGATTCTCCGTCACATCACCGGTTTTCCTCCAGTCCAGTCTGGAGTTTCCTTCCGCCAGGCCCCGGTGGAGCAGCGTCACCAGAAAGGCCAAGGCCGGGTCTCCCCCTGTGGCGCAGGTACATCAGGGTCAAACGATTAAAGCTCTGTGAGGCAAAGAATCACGTGAAATCTTTTTATTTCCTTCTCTGGGAAAGCCATCAGTTGGTGCAAAGTGTCTGAGAAACCATTAGATGTCACTGCCAATGGCTTTAAACACGGAGTCACCAAGAAAGCCCTGCGCACAGAGAAAGCCAGGTGAGACTGCAGGGACGATCCCGCATGACAGCTGGTTTAGTATGTTGGATTATTTTTAAAGATAATACAGTAGGAGTTTCATCCACACAAGGTGATTACGTCTCCTACAGTAATGTCTTTAAAAAGAACCCAATTTGCAAATGTATTAAAGAAGGCAAATTCATGTTTTTGGGTTATGAGGGCTGAGTATTTGGAGGAACATCTGCAGTGAGTGAATATCTACATGATGTCTGTGTGTTTGAACAGGTCTCTGTTATGTAAAAAGAACCTCTTCGAGACCTTCTCGTCGGTCGTGGCCGCCACGCCGCCCTCTGAACGTCCCGTCTCCCTCAGGTAAATGCAGCCGCTCACTGGAAGTTACACTGATTTGCATTCGGTTTCTGGAGACTTAAACTGACTTAGTTTAAGTTTATTGATGTTTAAAGTGCAAAGTGTCTCAGTGCACGTAGCAGTGAGATTAAAATATACAAATATTTACAACAAAATTACAAACAATATACAGTGATTGACAGCAAATACAGTGGTAAAAATAACAGAAAACAGTGTACAGCGTGCAAAATTCAAAATTACACCAATATACGGGCATATACACATGCATTCACTCATCTACACATCATACACATAGACATACATACATATATACATACATACATACATGTTTACATACATGTTTACATACATACATACATACATACATACATGTTTACATACATACATACATACATACATACATACATGTTTACATACATACACACACACATACATACATACATACATACATACACACATACATACATACACACATACATACATACATGTTTACATACATACATACATACATACATACATGTTTACATACATACACACATACATACATACATACATACACACATACATACATACACACATACATACATACATACATACACACATACATACATACATACATACACACATACATACATACATACATATATACATACATACATACATACATGCCTGGAAGCCTTACCTGCAAAGTGGTTTATTGATTGGATGTGTAATTGCCCAACCTTAACCTAAACTGTAACCTCAGAGAAGTATGATGCAGTATCTTTTTTTTAAGCTTTCCAGCATTCTGTATCGTTGTTCCCTAAAGAGATTTTAGATGTCATCCATGTTGCTTGAGTAATTTAGTGATCTCTACTGGGAACTTTTCGAAAACGAGTGCTGACATTCAAAACTACAGAGATGAGGCTGGGCCAAAAACAGTATAACAAGCACAAGAGAGATGGAACATAGTGTGATTCCAGTCGACAAACTCACACTTTATTCTGAACAAATACCTACAGAAAAGCACTATACTTTATTCATTTTATCTACAGAGATAACTGATTCAAACTGAATCCTTCTTCAGTGTTAGGACGATCACTCCAAGTAGGAAGTCGGCCCCAAAATCAGTTTAGCAACATCACAAGACACTTCATAAGAAAGCAGCAGCTCAAACTGTGACCGAAACAGACATCTGTTAATAGTATAATTATATCAGAAGACCTAATGAACCCAACAGAACAAATCTGGGCTCAAACAGAACTCAGACCTGCCCTCCAGCTCCATTTTAGACTAAAGGGGTTTTAGAATCGTGATATAACATGAACACAGCCTATAGATCGTTTCTATTCATATTATATAGTATATCAAAATTAGACTTATAACCCGGTGCGATTTATATGTGTTTTTGTCTTCTTCATTGTGCATTTTTTGGCTGGTGCAATTTATATTCCAGAAATTATGGTACTTGTAATTTCAGCCAACCTCTCTGGAACTGAAGGTAAAATGTAGCACTTAACTTGAAAACTACCACATCATGACATCACAAGGTGGAACTTGTGAGCTTGAAGATGTAGACAGACTAATAATACTGCGTGAATGAAACAAAACACGCTGTTACGCTTAAACACGGCTTAAAGCTCACAAGAGGCACTTTTTGTGTAATATTGGCCCTTTAAATGTAGGACACTTACTTACTTTACTTTGTTGATGTTTCAGTCGTGAGCCAGGTACTATGTCAGTGATGTTTTTCAGTGCAATGACGGCTTCAGGGAGAATGCAAGTTTCTAATGTGTGATTTCATGATATATAATGTAATTCTATATAATTATATTTCCTCTCCATGTCCAGCAGGAGGCGCTAACAGCCGTATGTGCTTAGGTTTGTCTGAGTTGTGCCTAAATGTCTGCACAGCTGGAAGACACTGGACGCAGGAAGTTCTTTAAATTAGTCTCTTTTGTTTTGTGAGCTGCTCCTACAAAATAAAAACAACTATTTTGTCCTGTGCTCCGTCATCTCTCTGCTTCTCCTTCGGTCTGAGACAAGGTGGTGACCAGAGACGACCGCTCGATATTTCTAACAAAAAAAATTAAAAAATACGTCACCACCTTCATGATAGACTAAAATAAACTTGTCAGTGTCACCCTTTCCACCCTCACTGTTGTATATCCACTTCCTGTTCCTTTGCAAACATGTAAATATTGCTGTTTCCTGAGTAAAATGGTGACATTGTATTGTACTGTATATAATTTATTTATTTATTCTTGCAGGGCTCCGGGGCTGTCCACGTACTGGGACTACAAAGCTGCATGTGTGGAGTACCAGGACGCATGGGCCCGTCTGCACACACAGGCCTTCCCTCTGTGGCCCCGCTCTGACCGCAGCCTCCTGCTCTTCACTGGACACACACGGCCTCTGTGACGACAAGCATACACCACGGTGCCTTATTCTCTGGGCTGCTGAGCGCAAAAATGTGGAGCTGAGTAGCAGATTTGTGCGCGACACAGTTTTTTGTCTTATTCTACAGACAATGAACAGAGATATTATGTCATTTGTGCTGCACAGCGTGGTTTTTCTGGAGGAGCGTCTGCCTCATGCATTTGTTAGGAACTTCTTTCTATATAGAGACAAAGCCACCAGGCCAAGTTAAAGGCCAAATTTGTAGAAAACATCCATTCTTACTGTGAACCATCTCGCTCAGTCAATAAAGATGATAACTTTGCATCAGGTTGCACTGACTTACCCAGGAGAAAATGTGTAGGCACTGATTTAATGTTGAACTCCGCCACGCTTGAAGCTAAAGTCCGTTTCTGGAGGTGGTGGAATTCTGTCAAAAGCCAAAAAACTAGTGAGTCTGTCAAGGCAACAAACTAGTGCAGTGATGGGGGCAAGTTCTTCCACGTAAAACGCCAATTTGCTTCACACTGAAGAAGCTTAACACCACTTTAACCCATCTTACAACAGCCACGAGTCTAACAAACAAAACGCTCTGCCTGGTTCACTCATTAGTGTCTGGAAACGTTAGAAAACAACTTTATAAGCACCTTACACTTCCCTCTGTTGATTTCCCACTGCACAGGCGATGTCGTTTCTAATCCCATTTATTTACAAGTGAATTATATTTTTTGAAAAACGTTTAAAAAATACATTCCCGAACGATTTTCTTTCAACAACTTTCAGTTTCTCTTCTTCTTCACCGTCAGTAGTTGATCTTCACTTGTTGCTTCTGGCGGCTCGAGCCTCTCGCCGCCGCTGGAGTCGACAATCGATAAAAAAAAGCTTTGTGGAAAATAAAACTTTAAACAACTATGTGGTATTAATTAGCAAAGAAATGCCTAAAAACAGTAGCATTTCTGACACATTTAGCTCGTATCCGTAAATGCACTCAGCCCGATGGCGGCTCCTCAGTGCAGTTTGTGGTGAGGGGCTGGTTTCCCGGGTACGGTGGTCAGGAGCTGCTACTCGAACACAAAGGTCTGGATGCGCCCAAAGGAACACCAGGCCAAAGCCCAAAAGACTTCGATCACCGACGCTGCTTCTAATCCTGTTTTTTAACAAGTGAATTATATTTTTGAAAAACACTAAAAATACATTCGAACCATTTTCTTTCAACAACTTTTAGGTTCTCTTTTTCTTCACCATCCGTAGTCGATCTTCACTCGAGCCTCTCGCCGCCGCTGGAGTCGACAATCGAGTCTTTTGGGCTTTGGCCTGTGCAGTGTGAAATCAACAGAGGGAAGTGTAAGGTGCTTATAAAGTTGTTTTCTAACGTTTCCAGACACTAATGAGTGAACCAGGCAGAGCGTTTTGTTTGTTAGACTCATGGCTGTTGTAAGATGGGTTAAAGTGGTGTTAAGTCCAATTAATGGGGCCATTTTGACATGTTTGTTGTGCTTGGATGACTTGGTTTGGACAGTATCACATGACACAGGTGCACATTTCTCCTTATGGACATTCCAGTGTTCAGTTTGGCAGGATTTAGAACAATAAAGTACATTTCTACACAGTGCACATTGTCTGAGTCTCCTCTTATTCTCACCATTCTTACAGTTGGCACAGTTCTGGGACACCTTTGGCATGTGGGTCACTGTTCGTCCCGCTGGAGCAACCCTTGCCCGCTTAAAGGACGCGTTGGGCGGGCTCCTCTCATCCTGCAACCTGCTAAGAAATGTTCGTTACTGCCACAAGCATAACAGTGTCGACAGTCATCAATGTTATTTTGTTGGCAGCCAAAGCAACGCCTCCTGCGCCTAGGACCAGGTGCTGCGAAACATCGAGGGGTCATGTGGCCATACTGTGGGTTCTGATGCACATATGGGCTGGACCATGGCATTTGAACTGGTATCGCAGGAGGGATGACCAGAGGTTGGGTGACAGAACTTGGGGTTTGGTCTGCTTGTCCAAGTGGCTGGGGTTTTTGCATGAATTCTTTTATTTGTGAGACTTCAGCTTTTAAGTCACTCAGCAGTGTCATGTTAGATCTCATTTCTTTTAGTTCTGATAAAATGTCGGGTTGTACTTTTGGTTTATTCTGTGGAGCAAGTGATTTTTCTTTTCTTTCAGCCTGGCTCTCATCAGTTTGTGCAGAATGAACAGCAACACGGTGTGGGACAAGCAGCTTTCTTTTATCTTGCCTTTCACTCTCACATGCACAGGCAGTGTTCAGTTTTTCTAGCAACAGTTCATCTGAAACATTAGCTAGTTGTAGGTACGGTTGTAGGTCACGCTTTATGTTGTCGTTCTGCAGGCCAGTCAACAGTGTGTGAAGGAACATGTTCTGCACTAGGACAGGGTCATACTTCAGGCCAGATTCAGATTCCTGAGAGGCGAAAAGTATTTTCTGTCTGAGATCTAGGGCACGAATGACAAAACTTTGGGGTGTTTCTTTATGACTTTGCACCTCTGAGCTTAGTTGCTTATACAGATCTGTTGCACTTTTCTCTTGGTAGTGGCACCGGAGTATCCTTCTCAGAGCAGGGAGTGACAAGTTGGCTTTACCTTCGAGGTAGCTACGGAGTTGCATGCCAGGAGTGATGGCCCTTATGACAGCGTCTACAATCTCTGCTTCTGGAAAGCCCTTACTTAGCCCATGCTCTATTTGACGTGCCAGACTAGAGAAAGAGAGGCGGTCTTTCTGTCCAGGCTCACCAATTTGGCCGGAGATTTTAAAGTCTTTATTCCAAGGAGTGTTGGCCTGGGGGTGAGCAGTGTATGTGATTAGTGGCTTCTCAGTGTGTGGGTGGCTTTCACTTTGTTTCTGCATTAACAATAATTTAAGTTGTAATGCCTCAATTTCTTTTGCCAACTTTGTCTGTTCATCCGGTGTATCATCTGACTTGTTTTTTGGTATTACTTGTTCATTACTCTGGTCCATAGTGTCTGCTGCATTGCTTTGAGTTGCTTCTATTTGTACAGACTCAAGCTCAGGTAAATCAGTTGCTGCAAGCTCTCCTACTTTCCTGTATTCTTGTATTTTGTCTTTTATGTACAGCAACTCTGACATGCCCTGATCCTCCAGCATTCCGAGCTCATCACGTTGCAAATGTGAGCTGATCATTGCTATCAAAACGCTATGGGCTTATTCTTTACAAGTTCAATTTCACGCGCAGGAATGCCTAGAAGTCCAAAAATATCCACTAAATAGTCTTTAGATAGCGTACACAACGCTTGAATCACTTCTAGCTGCAGATCTTCTATGTCCGATGCCTCCATCTTTAGTACAGTTGTTACGACGACGCAGAGTTTTCGCGCTTCAGCAACTTTATCTTAGCTCCTAATATTAGCGTAGCTTTCCTGG
This sequence comes from Odontamblyopus lacepedii, assembly GCA_034769755.1. Lineage (NCBI taxonomy): Eukaryota > Metazoa > Chordata > Actinopteri > Gobiiformes > Gobiidae > Odontamblyopus > Odontamblyopus lacepedii. The sequence continues at coordinate 6,591,690 of CM068348.1, forward strand.
TGACTGTCGCTTCACCTCAGATTGCAGGCTTTATTCAGGCAGTCCGCTGTCCGTTGCTGAAACTTTATCACTCTTTGTCGCCAGCCTGGGTTGTTTTGGGGGGATGAGAAGCGAGTTGGGTTACTTTTGTCTTAAGCTAGCCCTCGTCACACTCATCCCAGCGGTGCCTCCAAATGTTACAACCACGGCCCCTGAAAAAGGGGGATAAAACTTGAGTAAATAAAACAGCGGTTGTTCAGGTCTCAAGTCAGTGCTTTTTTTTGACAAATATTAATTATAACACAACTTTTGTACAAACTTGGTATATCAAAAGCACATATTTACCTGAAAAAGGGGGATAAAACTTGAGTAAATAAAACAGCGGTTGTTCAGGTCTCAAGTCAGTGGTTTTTAATGACGCAAGACCGAACCAGAGCTCCCCCTACTGTCCACCGGACCGGATGTGCTTCATTCAATCAAATACAATATAATGCAATACAAATAATAATCATGTACCAGTTAAATGAAATTACTTCACCTTTTTAATATAAATCCTACTATAATTATATATGGAACAGTAGTAATATTGTATAATAAATGTATACCTTTTAAATTGTAAATGTACGTAATCTTTTAAATTGTCTTGTTTTACAACCATTACATAGGAACCCTGTTTTTTGCACTTTTGACATTTCTTGTCCCAGACGTGGCACAGCTGTGAGGTGAAAACCATTTCAGGAGACTTCATCATGAAGCTCGATGAGGCAGGGCTTTGCAGCCCTGTCAACAAACCAAACCGTGGATGGATACTTTGAGCATTTGGATTAGAATTATAAAAAAAAAAAACTTGACAAAACATTTTTCTTTGCTGCATAATTCCATATATCTTACATTATATATTTGATGTCCTCCATATGTATCTCAAATGTGGTAGAAAACATAAACCTTTGACATTTGGTAGTGTATGTCTGCCTCCTTTTTTAAAACATTTTTTTAATAAATAGTTTGTTGGGAGTGAATTACATCTCTTAGATCCTCGGTTATCACTACTGTTTTTGTATTTGAACTATTATATGATATGTGATCCTGTGTCATCCCCCCTCCTCTGTCGGAGAAGTCCCTTCATCCAGGAAACGGCCACATCCTGCTGCTCGGGCTTCAGCTTCACACAATAGAATATCATTTTCACACTTATAGGCCGGCTGCACTGTGGAGAAGAATCACCTTTTTTTTAATTTAAAGATTTCCTAAATGATGGAACGTGCTCGGCGGAGGGGTTATTGGTTTGAACCCCGGACAAGTGCAAACTGATGTCATTCGTAGACAGAGCCTCAAACCTAAAGGGAACAGAGCAGCTTAAGTGAAGAGACAGAGATCTGATCATTGCGACAGAAACATTCTCCTACAGGTCAGGAAATGGTTTTCTTGGTTCTTAAATGCCGTCTACCGTTTGAAAAAATAATAAATCTATGGGAAACTGTCTACTCCAGTCCAATAGTGGAATCAGGGACCTTCCTGTGGTGAGGCAGAGGTGCTAACAACTATGACAAACACTGCAGCCTGTCTGTCAAATGAACTTGTTTAAGGGTATTTCTATCTGACTTCATCCAGAATGATCTAAAAACCTAAAAAAAATTAAAACATTCACAAGGAACTAAGGGTGGAAATTAGCTCTAGTGCCACAACCTGCACAATGCATCTCCCCTGTCTCACAAATAAAATGAAATAAATAAAAACTGACAGTCAAATGGTGAAGTCTAAAAGTCATTCTGCTCGGCTAAATGTAAGCTAAAGTAGACCTTAGAGTAAGTGAAAATGTGCAGCTGGGGTAAGTTGTCATGTGCGACAATAGACAAAGGGAGGGTGGGGTGGGTTGTCACACTTTTGTGTTTGTCAGAAGTGGGCCAACAAAGCAAAATGAAACTCAAGATTTAAAGCAGAGGGAGGAGGGCAGGTCAGAGGGTTTAGTTTAGTTTTAAGGGTCAAAGTTTTAATGTCCTTTTTGCAGAGTGTTTGTGTAGGCAGGAGACAATCCTTTGGAGCTGTGTGTGACCTCTTTTTTGTGTCGTTCTCACTTCTCACGTTTGGTCTTATCTTCAGACCTCGCCCGGCCCCGCCCTCTGACACCGTCCAGCTCAGGAGGACGAGCACAAGAAGAACGCGAGAGCACATTTGAGAAATTATTAACTTTGTGCTTTCCAAAACATCATTTCCCAAATCTATTTGTCCCTCCTGGAGCCACATAGGCCAAAAGGAACATTTCGATGGACTCAGTTACATTTATTTGAGTAAATTGTACTTTTCCTAGCTGCAAACTACTACTACTACTACTACTTTTACTCCTACTTGAGTAATACATTTTATTAAAGTAACTCTTATCAGAATCAGAAAGGTTTTATTGCCATATAATGAACAGGTTCACTACATTTTTGCTGCGGTACTTGGAGCGAAACGTAGACAAACGCTGAACATGCAACAAATAAAATAGAATAAAGTAAGTAGAAAACAATAAACTATAATATAACACAAATATTTTAAAAATTTATAAGAATAAGAAGGCTACTTGAGTAAATTATGTGTTTACTGTGAGCAAGACAGTGGAAAAATGTCACCAGATTGACCATTTTAGACCTTTTTTGCCCATAAAATGCTCAGTGATTGAAAACCTAAAGACTCAAGAATGATAACAATTTTCTGATTTGACCAATCCTGTCAACATAATTTGTCTCAAATGTCTTAATCCTGTCACAAAAAGTGCATGTCCATGTTCTTGTTATATGAACTCAAATTGAAACAGGTCAATTCATTTTTATTCATTCCAGGAGTCCCTATTTTTTGACCAAATTGATCCCTGCCAACAGTAAAGAGAGGCATAAATTGACATTTGTTTAGGTAAAAGACAGAAAAGAGGCTTAAAAACGACCAAAACACAAAGAAAATGTGACTACAGTGACTCATGTTGGTCATGAATGGGCCGAGAGCAGAATACACTACAAAAAGGATTTTCTAGCAGTTAAACTGACTTGAATTAAGTAGATTCATCTTAAAAGACCAATTTTTAATATTTTTTTTTTTACTTGTTTCAAGATATTCCATCCTGATATATCTTATCTAGTCTAGATATTACAACTTATTCTAAGCACTTTTTATATTAAATCAAGCCAGGTTAAGCCTCTTTAACTTCCTTCTCAAAACAATAAGGTGAAAAATCTTGTCATAAATACTTGAAACTAGTGTTTTCTGCTTAGAACAAGATTCGTATTTCGTCTTGTTTTAAGAAAACTTGGTAAGTGAAAGTTTCTTACTGCACTGGCAGAAAATTTCACTTAAAATAAGGCATTTTTACTTCAAAATTGGTATTTTTTCTTATTTTTTGATAGGCCTTTTTTGCAGAATAGTTTTCCTTAATTATGCACTCGTATAAAAATTGTATTATTGCCAAAGGCTCCAAAACGGGGGTGTCCCAGTTTTTTTATTTTGAAACTCTGGTCCCCCTACTTTAGTGTAGAAGAAGCCATGTTTAGCCAAAACTACTCGGGACCATGAGGATTCCTCGGCTTCCTTGACGCACAAGAGCGCATTGTGTGGAGGTAATCGGAAGCAGCCTGTTTTCTCTGACATGATTCAGCACATCAGCAGTCTGCCCGTGTTATCTCCCCGTAGCCCGGGGGAAGGGACCACCCCCCGCCCATCCCCGGCCCGGCCCACCGCGGCGCACGGACCCGCTGGCCACGTCTCAAACCTGCATAGTGCGTGTGGCGGCAGGAGCCCGGGCACAGCCGCTCCACAGCCGCACCACAGCCGCTCCACAGCCGCACCACAGCCGCTCCACAGCCGCTCCACAGCCACTCCACAGCCGCGCTCCAAATCCGCTCCACAGCCGCTCCAAAGCCGCTCTTGCGGGCTCTTGCGGCTGAAGCCAGGCCGAGGGGAGCCCACCCTGTCTCTGTCCTGCAGTGATAAACTCGCCCGCTGGACTGTCCTGGGCTTTCAGGGTGCACTCCTGTCCCATTACATGCAGGGGGCCCTCTACTTCACCACCATTGTTGTGGGAAAATGTGCATACAGTGAGGAGGCCATGCAAAGAGCTGTGACTTTACGGTAGGTAAAGCTTAAAGGGGGGTCAGTGTTTATTGTGTGGACATTTTCTTTGCACTACTTGGAATTTTTTGTTTATTTTTGGCTATATACAGGGTTCCTACAGTGTCTTAAAAAGTCTTAAAAGCAGTGAATTTATTAAATTAATAAATGTGGCCCTCAGACCAATTGTTTTGGCCCGTACTACCCCAAGTGGTATTTTTACTGCATGTTTTGAAATCTACTTTGATCAAGCAAATGTAGTGTTTCCTTTTGAGGGTCTAAGCACGAACAAAGGTCTGGAGGGTCATTCCAAACTCTTATTAACTGTTATTACTATGACCCTCGATCAGCCTCACGCTGGTCTGTGTTTTGATATGTGGCCCTAGATGAAAAAGTTTGGACACCCCTGCCTTAAAAAGACGTGAAAAGTCTTGAATTTTTATATTTTGGGCTTAAAATTTGTGCAGTACGTAACTTGTCCGTATCACATTTCTCCTCAGAAGTTTAATTAGTCAACCACAATTATTTGTTTAAATAATGTCACCTAAATAAAGAGCGGCAGAACAATAATTGAGAACGCAACACAGCCTCGGGTTAAAATCCTCCAAACACAGAAACACTGAATCACTGAAGATCACCACAAGAAACAAGCTCAGCAGAAGCGCATAAACTCCCAAGAAAATCTCAGAAGTTGTTTTTTAACATTAGTTTTACTTTACAGAGCAACATGTTTCATGCTCTGGAATCTCTCAACTCTTCGTATTCCTTTGTTTGAGAAATAAATGAAGATAAATTCAAGAATTTTGTTTTTCTTTGCCGGTAGGTCTGTGAAATCGGTCTCAATTTTTTATATAAATAGTCTTAAAAAGGTCTTTAAAATACTTGAATTTAACTTGAAGAAACCTGTAGGAACCCTGTATATGAGATTTAATGAAGGTTTGAATGAATAACTTCTATGATTCATTACAGATATAAAGTACTAAAGTGTTTCTGCTAAGATTTAGAAAAGTATTTTGCCTCCCCTTCTTCCCTGCTGCCTTACAGGTGTTCCCATGTTTCTGATCTCCCCTCTGGATTCTCCGTCACATCACCGGTTTTCCTCCAGTCCAGTCTGGAGTTTCCCTTCAGCCAGGCCCCGGTGGAGCAGCGTCACCAGAAAGGCCAAGGCCGGGTCTCCCCCTGTGGCGCAGGTACATCAGGGTCAAACGATTAAAGCTCTGTGAGGCAAAGAATCACGTGAAATCTTTTTATTTCCTTCTCTGGGAAAGCCATCAGTTGGTGCAAAGTGTCTGAGAAACCATTAGATGTCACTGCCAATGGCTTTAAACACGGAGTCACCAAGAAAGCCCTGCGCACAGAGAAAGCCAGGTGAGACTGCAGGGACGATCCCGCATGACAGCTGGTTTAGTATGTTGGATTATTTTTAAAGATAATACAGTAGGAGTTTCATCCACACAAGGTGATTACGTCTCCTACAGTAATGTCTTTAAAAAGAACCCAATTTGCAAATGTATTAAAGAAGGCAAATTCATGTTTTTGGGTTATGAGGGCTGAGTATTTGGAGGAACATCTGCAGTGAGTGAATATCTACATGATGTCTGTGTGTTTGAACAGGTCTCTGTTATGTAAAAAGAACCTCTTCGAGACCTTCTCGTCGGTCGTGGCCGCCACGCCGCCCTCTGAACGTCCCGTCTCCCTCAGGTAAATGCAGCCGCGCTCACTGGAAGTTACACTGATTTGCATTCGGTTTCTGGAGACTTAAACTGACTTAGTTTAAGTTTATTGATGTTTAAAGTGCAAAGTGTCTCAGTGCACGTAGCAGTGAGATTAAAATATACAAATATTTACAACAAAATTACAAACAATATACAGTGATTGACAGCAAATACAGTGGTAAAAATAACAGAAAACAGTGTACAGCGTGCAAAATTCAAAATTACACCAATATACGGGCATATACACATGCATTCACTCATCTACACATCATACACATAGACATACATACATATATACATACATACATACATGTTTACATACATGTTTACATACATACATACATACATACATACATGTTTACATACATACATACATACATACATACATACATGTTTACATACATACACACACACATACATACATACATACATACATACACACATACATACATACACACATACATACATACATGTTTACATACATACATACATACATACATACATGTTTACATACATACACACATACATACATACATACATACACACATACATACATACACACATACATACATACATACATACACACATACATACATACATACACACATACATACATACATACATATATACATACATACATACATACATACATACATACATACATGCCTGGAAGCCTTACCTGCAAAGTGGTTTATTGATTGGATGTGTAATTGCCCAACCTTAACCTAAACTGTAACCTCAGAGAAGTATGATGCAGTATCTTTTTTTTAAGCTTTCCAGCATTCTGTATCGTTGTTCCCTAAAGAGATTTTAGATGTCATCCATGTTGCTTGAGTAATTTAGTGATCTCTACTGGGAACTTTTCGAAAACGAGTGCTGACATTCAAAACTACAGAGATGAGGCTGGGCCAAAAACAGTATAACAAGCACAAGAGAGATGGAACATAGTGTGATTCCAGTCGACAAACTCACACTTTATTCTGAACAAATACCTACAGAAAAGCACTATACTTTATTCATTTTATCTACAGAGATAACTGATTCAAACTGAATCCTTCTTCAGTGTTAGGACGATCACTCCAAGTAGGAAGTCGGCCCCAAAATCAGTTTAGCAACATCACAAGACACTTCATAAGAAAGCAGCAGCTCAAACTGTGACCGAAACAGACATCTGTTAATAGTATAATTATATCAGAAGACCTAATGAACCCAACAGAACAAATCTGGGCTCAAACAGAACTCAGACCTGCCCTCCAGCTCCATTTTAGACTAAAGGGGTTTTAGAATCGTGATATAACATGAACACAGCCTATAGATCGTTTCTATTCATATTATATAGTATATCAAAATTAGACTTATAACCCGGTGCGATTTATATGTGTTTTTGTCTTCTTCATTGTGCATTTTTTGGCTGGTGCAATTTATATTCCAGAAATTATGGTACTTGTAATTTCAGCCAACCTCTCTGGAACTGAAGGTAAAATGTAGCACTTAACTTGAAAACTACCACATCATGACATCACAAGGTGGAACTTGTGAGCTTGAAGATGTAGACAGACTAATAATACTGCGTGAATGAAACAAAACACGCTGTTACGCTTTAAACACGGCTTAAAGCTCACAAGAGGCACTTTTTGTGTAATATTGGCCCTTTAAATGTAGGACACTTACTTACTTTACTTTGTTGATGTTTCAGTCGTGAGCCAGGTACTATGTCAGTGATGTTTTTCAGTGCAATGACGGCTTCAGGGAGAATGCAAGTTTCTAATGTGTGATTTCATGATATATAATGTAATTCTATATAATTATATTTCCTCTCCATGTCCAGCAGGAGGCGCTAACAGCCGTATGTGCTTAGGTTTGTCTGAGTTGTGCCTAAATGTCTGCACAGCTGGAAGACACTGGACGCAGGAAGTTCTTTAAATTAGTCTCTTTTGTTTTGTGAGCTGCTCCTACAAAATAAAAACAACTATTTTGTCCTGTGCTCCGTCATCTCTCTGCTTCTCCTTCGGTCTGAGACAAGGTGGTGACCAGAGACGACCCGCTCGATATTTCTAACAAAAAAAATTAAAAAATACGTCACCACCTTCATGATAGACTAAAATAAACTTGTCAGTGTCACCCTTTCCACCCTCACTGTTGTATATCCACTTCCTGTTCCTTTGCAAACATGTAAATATTGCTGTTTCCTGAGTAAAATGGTGACATTGTATTGTACTGTATATAATTTATTTATTTATTCTTGCAGGGCTCCGGGGCTGTCCACGTACTGGGACTACAAAGCTGCATGTGTGGAGTACCAGGACGCATGGGCCCGTCTGCACACACAGGCCTTCCCTCTGTGGCCCCGCTCTGACCGCAGCCTCCTGCTCTTCACTGGACACACACGGCCTCTGTGACGACAAGCATACACCACGGTGCCTTATTCTCTGGGCTGCTGAGCGCAAAAATGTGGAGCTGAGTAGCAGATTTGTGCGCGACACAGTTTTTTGTCTTATTCTACAGACAATGAACAGAGATATTATGTCATTTGTGCTGCACAGCGTGGTTTTTCTGGAGGAGCGTCTGCCTCATGCATTTGTTAGGAACTTCTTTCTATATAGAGACAAAGCCACCAGGCCAAGTTAAAGGCCAAATTTGTAGAAAACATCCATTCTTACTGTGAACCATCTCGCTCAGTCAATAAAGATGATAACTTTGCATCAGGTTGCACTGACTTACCCAGGAGAAAATGTGTAGGCACTGATTTAATGTTGAACTCCGCCACGTTTGAAGCTAAAGTCCGTTTCTGGAGGTGGTGGAATTCTGTCAAAAGCCAAAAACTAGTGAGTCTGTCAAGGCAACAAACTAGTGCAGTGATGGGGGCAAGTTCTTCCATGTAAAACGCCAATTTGCTTCACACTGAAGAAGCTTAACACCACTTTAACCCATCTTACAACAGCCACGAGTCTAACAAACAAAATGCTCTGCCTGGTTCACTCATTAGTGTCTGGAAACGTTAGAAAACAACTTTATAAGCACCTCACACTTCCCTCTGTTGATTTCCCACTGCACAGGCGATGTCGTTTCTAATCCCATTTATTTACAAGTGAATTATATTTTTTGAAAAACGTTTAAAAAATACATTCCCGAACGATTTTCTTTCAACAACTTTCAGTTTCTCTTCTTCTTCACCGTCAGTAGTTGATCTTCACTTGTTGCTTCTGGCGGCTCGAGCCTCTCGCCGCCGCTGGAGTCGACAATCGATAAAAAAAAGCTTTGTGGAAAATAAAACTTTAAACAACTATGTGGTATTAATTAGCAAAGAAATGCCTAAAAACAGTAGCATTTCTGACACATTTAGCTCGTATCCGTAAATGCACTCAGCCCGATGGCGGCTCCTCAGTGCAGTTTGTGGTGAGGGGCTGGTTTCCCGGGTACGGTGGTCAGGAGCTGCTACTCGAACACAAAGGTCTGGATGCGCCCAAAGGAACACCAGGCCAAAGCCCAAAAGACTCGATCACCGACGTCGTTTCTAATCCTGTTTTTTAACAAGTGAATTATATTTTTTGAAAAACACTAAAAATACATTCCCGAACCATTTTCTTTCAACAACTTTTAGTTTCTCTTTTTCTTCACCATCAGTAGTCGATCTTCACTCGAGCCTCTCGCCGCCGCTGGAGTCGACAATCGAGTCTTTTGGGCTTTGGCCTGTGCAGTGTGAAATCAACAGAGGGAAGTGTAAGGTGCTTATAAAGTTGTTTTCTAACGTTTCCAGACACTAATGAGTGAACCAGGCAGAGCGTTTTGTTTGTTAGACTCATGGCTGTTGTAAGATGGGTTAAAGTGGTGTTAAGTCCAATTAATGGGGCCATTTTGACATGTTTGTTGTGCTTGGATGACTTGGTTTGGACAGTATCACATGACACAGGTGCACATTTCTCCTTATGGACATTCCAGTGTTCAGTTTGGCAGGATTTAGAACAATAAAGTACATTTCTACACAGTGCACATTGTCTGAGTCTCCTCTTATTCTCACCATTCTTACAGTTGGCACAGTTCTGGGACACCTTTGGCATGTGGGTCACTGTTCGTCCCGCTGGAGCAACCCTTGCCCGTTTAAAGGACGCGTTGGGCGGGCTCCTCTCATCCTGCAACCTGCTAAGAAATGTTCGTTACTGCCACAAGCATAACAGTGTCGACAGTCATCAATGTTATTTTGTTGGCAGCCAAAGCAACGCCTCCTGCGCCTAGGACCAGGTGCTGCGAAACATCGAGGGGTCATGTGGCCATACTGTGGGTTCTGATGCACATATGGGCTGGACCATGGCATTTGAACTGGTATCGCAGGAGGGATGACCAGAGGTTGGGTGACAGAACTTGGGGTTTGGTCTGCTTGTCCAAGTGGCTGGGGTTTTTGCATGAATTCTTTTATTTGTGAGACTTCAGCTTTTAAGTCACTCAGCAGTGTCATGTTAGATCTCATTTCTTTTAGTTCTGATAAAATGTCGGGTTGTACTTTTGGTTTATTCTGTGGAGCAAGTGATTTTTCTTTTCTTTCAGCCTGGCTCTCATCAGTTTGTGCAGAATGAACAGCAACACGGTGTGGGACAAGCAGCTTTCTTTTATCTTGCCTTTCACTCTCACATGCACAGGCAGTGTTCAGTTTTTCTAGCAACAGTTCATCTGAAACATTAGCTAGTTGTAGAGTACGGTTGTAGGTCACGTTTTATGTTGTCGTTCTGCAGGCCAGTCAACAGTGTGTGAAGGAACATGTTCTGCACTAGGACAGGGTCATACTTCAGGCCAGATTCAGATTCCTGAGAGGCGAAAAGTATTTTCTGTCTGAGATCTAGGGCACGAATGACAAAACTTTGGGGTGTTTCTTTATGACTTTGCACCTCTGAGCTTAGTTGCTTATACAGATCTGTTGCACTTTTCTCTTGGTAGTGGCACCGGAGTATCCTTCTCAGAGCAGGGAGTGACAAGTTGGCTTTACCTTCGAGGTAGCTACGGAGTTGCATGCCAGGAGTGATGGCCCTTATGACAGCGTCTACAATCTCTGCTTCTGGAAAGCCCTTACTTAGCCCATGCTCTATTTGACGTGCCAGACTAGAGAAAGAGAGGCGGTCTTTCTGTCCAGGCTCACCAATTTGGCCGGAGATTTTAAAGTCTTTATTCCAAGGAGTGTTGGCCTGGGGGTGAGCAGTGTATGTGATTAGTGGCTTCTCAGTGTGTGGGTGGCTTTCACTTTGTTTCTGCATTAACAATAATTTAAGTTGTAATGCCTCAATTTCTTTTGCCAACTTTGTCTGTTCATCCGGTGTATCATCTGACTTGTTTTTTGGTATTACTTGTTCATTACTCTGGTCCATAGTGTCTGCTGCATTGCTTTGAGTTGCTTCTATTTGTACAGACTCAAGCTCAGGTAAATCAGTTGCTGCAAGCTCTCCTACTTTCCTGTATTCTTGTATTTTGTCTTTTATGTACAGCAACTCTGACATGCCCTGATCCTCCAGCATTCCGAGCTCATCACGTTGCAAATGTGAGCTGATCATTGCTATCAAAACGTTGCGGGGCTTATTCTTTACAAGTTCAATTTCACGCGCAGGAATGCCTAGAAGTCCAAAAATATCCACTAAATAGTCTTTAGATAGCGTACACAACGCTTGAATCACTTCTAGCTGCAGATCTTCTATGTCCGATGCCTCCATCTTTAGTACAGTTGTTACGACGACGCAGAGTTTTCGCGCTTCAGCAACTTTAGCTTAGCTCCTAATATTAGCGTAGCTTTCCTGGTGACTGTCGCTTCACCTCAGATTGCAGGCTTTATTCAGGCAGTCCGCTGTCCGTTGCTGAAACTTTATCACTCTTTGTCGCCAGCCTGGGTTGTTTTGGGGGGATGAGAAGCGAGTTGGGTTACTTTTGTCTTAAGCTAGCCCTCGTCACACTCATCCCAGCGGTGCCTCCAAATGTTACAACCACGGCCCCTGAAAAAGGGGGATAAAACTTGAGTAAATAAAACAGCGGTTGTTCAGGTCTCAAGTCAGTGCTTTTTTTTGACAAATATTAATTATAACACAACTTTTGTACAAACTTGGTATATCAAAAGCACATATTTACCTGAAAAAGGGGGATAAAACTTGAGTAAATAAAACAGCGGTTGTTCAGGTCTCAAGTCAGTGGTTTTTAATGACGCAAGACCGAACCAGAGCTCCCCCTACTGTCCACCGGACCGGATGTGCTTCATTCAATCAAATACAATATAATGCAATACAAATAATAATCATGTACCAGTTAAATGAAATTACTTCACCTTTTTAATATAAATCCTACTATAATTATATATGGAACAGTAGTAATATTGTATAATAAATGTATACCTTTTAAATTGTAAATGTACGTAATCTTTTAAATTGTCTTGTTTTACAACCATTACATAGGAACCCTGTTTTTTGCACTTTTGACATTTCTTGTCCCAGACGTGGCACAGCTGTGAGGTGAAAACCATTTCAGGAGACTTCATCATGAAGCTCGATGAGGCAGGGCTTTGCAGCCCTGTCAACAAACCAAACCGTGGATGGATACTTTGAGCATTTGGATTAGAATTATAAAAAAAAAAAACTTGACAAAACATTTTTCTTTGCTGCATAATTCCATATATCTTACATTATATATTTGATGTCCTCCATATGTATCTCAAATGTGGTAGAAAACATAAACCTTTGACATTTGGTAGTGTATGTCTGCCTCCTTTTTAAAACATTTTTTTAATAAATAGTTTGTTGGGAGTGAATTACATCTCTTAGATCCTCGGTTATCACTACTGTTTTTGTATTTGAACTATTATATGATATGTGATCCTGTGTCATCCCCCCTCCTCTGTCGGAGAAGTCCCTTCATCCAGGAAACGGCCACATCCTGCTGCTCGGGCTTCAGCTTCACACAATAGAATATCATTTTCACACTTATAGGCCGGCTGCACTGTGGAGAAGAATCACCTTTTTTTTAATTTAAAGATTTCCTAAATGATGGAACGTGCTCGGCGGAGGGGTTATTGGTTTGAACCCCGGACAAGTGCAAACTGATGTCATTCGTAGACAGAGCCTCAAACCTAAAGGGAACAGAGCAGCTTAAGTGAAGAGACAGAGATCTGATCATTGCGACAGAAACATTCTCCTACAGGTCAGGAAATGGTTTTCTTGGTTCTTAAATGCCGTCTACCGTTTGAAAAAATAATAAATCTATGGGAAACTGTCTACTCCAGTCCAATAGTGGAATCAGGGACCTTCCTGTGGTGAGGCAGAGGTGCTAACAACTATGACAAACACTGCAGCCTGTCTGTCAAATGAACTTGTTTAAGGGTATTTCTATCTGACTTCATCCAGAATGATCTAAAAACCTAAAAAAAATTAAAACATTCACAAGGAACTAAGGGTGGAAATTAGCTCTAGTGCCACAACCTGCACAATGCATCCCCTGTCTCACAAATAAAATGAAATAAATAAAAACTGACAGTCAAATGGTGAAGTCTAAAAGTCATTCTGCTCGGCTAAATGTAAGCTAAAGTAGACCTTAGAGTAAGTGAAAATGTGCAGCTGGGGTAAGTTGTCATGTGCGACAATAGACAAAGGGAGGGTGGGGTGGGTTGTCACACTTTTGTGTTTGTCAGAAGTGGGCCAACAAAGCAAAATGAAACTCAAGATTTAAAGCAGAGGGAGGAGGGCAGGTCAGAGGGTTTAGTTTAGTTTTAAGGGTCAAAGTTTTAATGTCCTTTTTGCAGAGTGTTTGTGTAGGCAGGAGACAATCCTTTGGAGCTGTGTGTGACCTCTTTTTTTGTGTCGTTCTCACTTCTCACGTTTGGTCTTATCTTCAGACCTCGCCGGCCCCGCCCTCTGACACCGTCCAGCTCAGGAGGACGAGCACAAGAAGAACGCGAGAGCACATTTGAGAAATTATTAACTTTGTGCTTTCCAAAACATCATTTCCCAAATCTATTTGTCCCTCCTGGAGCCACATAGGCCAAAAGGAACATTTCGATGGACTCAGTTACATTTATTTGAGTAAATTGTACTTTTCCTAGCTGCAAACTACTACTACTACTACTACTTTTACTCCTACTTGAGTAATACATTTTATTAAAGTAACTCTTATCAGAATCAGAAAGGTTTTATTGCCATATAATGAACAGGTTCACTACATTTTTGCTGCGGTACTTGGAGCGAAACGTAGACAAACGCTGAACATGCAACAAATAAAATAGAATAAAGTAAGTAGAAAAACAATAAACTATAATATAACACAAATATTTTAAAAATTTATAAGAATAAGAAGGCTACTTGAGTAAATTATGTGTTTACTGTGAGCAAGACAGTGGAAAAATGTCACCAGATTGACCATTTTAGACCTTTTTTGCCCATAAAATGCTCAGTGATTGAAAACCTAAAGACTCAAGAATGATAACAATTTTCTGATTTGACCAATCCTGTCAACATAATTTGTCTCAAATGTCTTAATCCTGTCACAAAAAGTGCATGTCCATGTTCTTGTTATATGAACTCAAATTGAAACAGGTCAATTCATTTTTATTCATTCCAGGAGTCCCTATTTTTTGACCAAATTGATCCCTGCCAACAGTAAAGAGAGGCATAAATTGACATTTGTTTAGGTAAAAGACAGAAAAGAGGCTTAAAACGACCAAAACACAAAGAAAATGTGACTACAGTGACTCATGTTGGTCATGAATGGGCCGAGAGCAGAATACACTACAAAAAGGATTTTCTAGCAGTTAAACTGACTTGAATTAAGTAGATTCATCTTAAAAGACCAATTTTTAATATTTTTTTTTTTACTTGTTTCAAGATATTCCATCCTGATATATCTTATCTAGTCTAGATATTACAACTTATTCTAAGCACTTTTTATATTAAATCAAGCCAGGTTAAGCCTCTTTAACTTCCTTCTCAAAACAATAAGGTGAAAAATCTTGTCATAAATACTTGAAACTAGTGTTTTCTGCTTAGAACAAGATTCGTATTTCGTCTTGTTTTAAGAAAACTTGGTAAGTGAAAGTTTCTTACTGCACTGGCAGAAAATTTCACTTAAAATAAGGCATTTTTACCTCAAAATTGGTATTTTTTCTTATTTTTTGATAGGCCTTTTTGTGCAGAATAGTTTTCCTTAATTATGCACTCGTATAAAAATTGTATTATTGCCAAAGGCTCCAAAACGGGGGTGTCCCAGTTTTTTTATTTTGAAACTCTGGTCCCCCTACTTTAGTGTAGAAGAAGCCATGTTTAGCCAAAACTACTCGGGACCATGAGGATTCCTCGGCTTCCTTGACGCACAAGAGCGCATTGTGTGGAGGTAATCGGAAGCAGCCTGTTTTCTCTGACATGATTCAGCACATCAGCAGTCTGCCCGTGTTATCTCCCCGTAGCCCGGGGGAAGGGACCACCCCCCGCCCATCCCCGGCCCGGCCCACCGCGGCGCACGGACCCGCTGGCCACGTCTCAAACCTGCACAGTGCGTGTGGCGGCAGGAGCCCGGGCACAGCCGCTCCACAGCCGCACCACAGCCGCTCCACTGCCGCTCCACAGCCGCTCCACAGCCGCTCCACAGCCGCTCCACAGCCGCTCCACAGCCGCTCCAAAGCCGCTCCAAAGCCGCTCTTGCGGGGCTCTTGCGGCTGAAGCCAGGCCGAGGGGAGCCCACCCTGTCTCTGTCCTGCAGTGATAAACTCGCCCGCTGGACTGTCCTGGGCTTTCAGGGTGCACTCCTGTCCCATTACATGCAGGGGCCCCTCTACTTCACCACCATTGTTGTGGGAAAATGTGCATACAGTGAGGAGGCCATGCAAAGAGCTGTGACTTTACGGTAGGTAAAGCTTAAAGGGGGGTCAGTGTTTATTGTGTGGACATTTTCTTTGCACTACTTGGAATTTTTTGTTTATTTTTTGGCTATATACAGGGTTCCTACAGTGTCTTCAAAAGTCTTAAAAGCAGTGAATTTATGAAATTAATAAATGTGGCCCTCAGACCAATTGTTTTGGCCCGTACTACCCCAAGTGGTATTTTTTACTGCATGTTTTTGAAATCTACTTTGATCAAGCAAATGTAGTGTTTCCTTTTGAGGGTCTAAGCACGAACAAAGGTCTGGAGGGTCATTCAAAACTCTTATTAACTGTTATTACTATGACCCTCGATCAGCCTCACGCTGGTCTGTGTTTTAATATGTGGCCCTAGATGAAAAAAGTTTGGACACCCCTGCCTTAAAAAGACGTGAAAAAGTCTTGAATTTTTATATTTTGGGCTTAAAATTTGTGCAGTACGTAACTTGTCCGTATCACATTTCTCCTCAGAAGTTTAATTAGTCAACCACAATTATTTGTTTAAATAATGTCACCTAAATAAAGAGCGGCAGAACAATAATTGAGAACGCAACGCAGCCTCGGGTTAAAATCCTCCAAACACAGAAACACTGAATCACTGAAGATCACCACAAGAAACAAGCTCAGCAGAAGCGCATAAACTCCCAAGAAAATCTCAGCAGTTGTTTTTTAACATTAGTTTTACTTTACAGAGCAACATGTTTCATGCTCTGGAGTCTCCCAACTCTTCGTATTCCTTTGTTTGAGAAATAAATGAAGAGAAATTCAAGAATTTTGTTTTTCTTTGCCGGTAGGTCTGTGAAATCGGTCTCAAGTTTTTATATAAATAGTCTTAAAAAGGTCTTTAAAATACTTGAATTTAACTTGAAGAAACCTGTAGGAACCCTGTATATGAGATTTAATGAAGGTTTGAATGAATAACTTCTATGATTCATTACAGATATAAAGTACTAAAGTGTTTCTGCTAAGATTTAGAAAAGTATTTTGCCTCCCCTTCTTCCCTGCTGCCTTACAGGTGTTCCCATGTTTCTGATCTCCCCTCTGGATTCTCCGTCACATCACCGGTTTTCCTCCAGTCCAGTCTGGAGTTTCCCTTCAGCCAGACCCCGGTGGAGCAGCGTCACCAGGAAGGCCAAGGCCGGTTCTCCCCCTGTGGCGCGGGTACATCAGGGTCAAACGATTAAAGCTCTGTGAGGCAAAGAATCACGTGAAATCTTTTTATTTCCTTCTCTGAGAAAGCCATCAGTTGGTGCAAAGTGTCTGAGAAACCATTAGATGTCACTGCCAATGGCTTTAAACACGGAGTCACCAAGAAAGCCCTGCGCACAGAGAAAGCCAGGTGAGACTGCAGGGACGATCCCGCATGACAGCTGGTTTAGTATGTTGGATTATTTTTAAAAATAATACAGTAGGAGTTTCATCCACACAAGGTGATTACGTCTCCTACAGTAATGTCTTTAAAAAGAACCCAATTTGCAAATGTATTAAAGAAGGCAAATTCATGTTTTTGGGTTATGAGGGCTGAGTATTTGGAGGAACATCTGCAGTGAGTGAATATCTACATGATGTCTGTGTGTTTGAACAGGTCTCTGTTATGTAAAAAGAACCTCTTCGAGACCTTCTTGTCGGTCGTGGCCGCCACGCCGCCCTCTGAACGTCCCGTCTCCCTCAGGTAAATGCAGCCGCGCTCACTGGAAGTTACACTGATTTGCATTCGGTTTCTGGAGACTTAAACTGACTTAGTTTAAGTTTATTGATGTTTAAAGTGCAAAGTGTCTCAGTGCACGTAGCAGTGAGATTAAAATATACAAATATTTACAACAAAATTACAAACAATATACAGTGATTGACAGCAAATACAGTGGTAAAAATAACAGAAAACAGTGTACAGCGTGCAAAATT
Organism: Odontamblyopus lacepedii; assembly: GCA_034769755.1. Taxonomy (NCBI): domain Eukaryota; kingdom Metazoa; phylum Chordata; class Actinopteri; order Gobiiformes; family Gobiidae; genus Odontamblyopus; species Odontamblyopus lacepedii. The sequence continues at coordinate 6,609,234 of CM068348.1, forward strand.
CAAAATTACACCAATATACGGGCATATACACATGCATTCACTCATCTACACATCATACACATAGACATACATACATATATACATACATACATACATACATGTTTACATACATACATACATGTTTATATACATACATACATACATGTTTACATACATACATGTTTACATACATACATACATGTTTATATACATACATACATACATACATGTATGTATGTAACTGTAACCTCAGAGAAGTATGATGCAGTATCTTTTTTTTAAGCTTTCCAGCATTCTGTATCGTTGTTCCCTAAAGAGATTTTAGATGTCATCCATGTTGCTTGAGTAATTTAGTGATCTCTACAGGGAACTTTTCGAAAACGAGTGCTGACATTCAAAACTACAGAGATGAGGCTGGGCCAAAAACAGTATAACAAGCACAAGAGAGATGGAACATAGTGTGATTCCAGTCGACAAACTCACACTTTATTCTGAACAAATACCTACAGAAAAGCACTATACTTTATTCATTTTATCTACAGAGATAACTGATTCAAACTGAATCCTTCTTCAGTGTTAGGACGATCACTCCAAGTAGGAAGTCGGCCCCAAAATCAGTTTAGCAACATCACAAGACACTTCATAAGAAAGCAGCAGCTCAAACTGTGACAGAAACAGACATCTGTTAATAGTATAATTATATCAGAAGACCTAATGAACCCAACAGAACAAATCTGGGCTCAAACAGAACTCAGACCTGCCCTCCAGCTCCATTTTAGACTAAAGGGGTTTTAGAATCGTGATATAACGTGAACACAGCCTATAGATCGTTTCTATTCATATTATATAGTATATCAAAATTAGACTTATAACCCGGTGCGATTTATATGTGTTTTTGTCTTCTTCATTGTGCATTTTTTGGCTGGTGCAATTTATATTCCAGAAATTATGGTACTTGTAATTTCAGCCAACCTCTCTGGAACTGAAGGTAAAATGTAGCACTTAACTTGAAAACTACCACATCATGACATCACAAGGTGGAACTTGTGAGCTTGAAGATGTAGACAGACTAATAATACTGCGTGAATGAAACAAAACCCACTGTTACGCTTTAAACACGGCTTAAAGCTCACAAGAGGCACTTTTTGTGTAATATTGGCCCTTTAAATGTAGGACACTTACTTACTTTACTTTGTTGATGTTTCAGTCGTGAGCCAGGTACTATGTCAGTGATGTTTTTCAGTGCAATGACGGCTTCAGGGAGAATGCAAGTTTCTAATGTGTGATTTCATGATATATAATGTAATTCTATATAATTATATTTCCTCTCCATGTCCAGCAGGAGGCGCTAACAGCCGTATGTGCTTAGGTTTGTCTGAGTTGTGCCTAAATGTCTGCACAGCTGGAAGACACTGGACGCAGGAAGTTCTTTAAATTAGTCTCTTTTGTTTTGTGAGCTGCTCCTACAAAATAAAAACAACTATTTTGTCCTGTGCTCCGTCATCTCTCTGCTTCTCCTTCGGTCTGAGACAAGGTGGTGACCAGAGACGACCCGCTCGATATTTCTAACAAAAAAAATTAAAAAATACGTCACCACCTTCATGATAGACTAAAATAAACTTGTCAGTGTCACCCTTTCCACCCTCACTGTTGTATATCCACTTCCTGTTCCTTTGCAAACATGTAAATATTGCTGTTTCCTGAGTAAAATGGTGACATTGTATTGTACTGTATATAATTTATTTATTTATTCTTGCAGGGCTCCGGGGCTGTCCACGTACTGGGACTACAAAGCTGCATGTGTGGAGTACCAGGACGCATGGGCCCGTCTGCGCACACAGGCCTTCCCTCTGTGGCCCCGCTCTGACCGCAGCCTCCTGCTCTTCACTGGACACACACGGCCTCTGTGACGACAAGCATACACCACGGTGCCTTATTCTCTGGGCTGCTGAGCGCAAAAATGTGGAGCTGAGTAGCAGATTTGTGCGCGACACAGTTTTTTGTCTTATTCTACAGACAATGAACAGAGATATTATGTCATTTGTGCTGCACAGCGTGGTTTTTCTGGAGGAGCGTCTGCCTCATGCATTTGTTAGGAACTTCTTTCTATATAGAGGCAAAGCCACCAGGCCAAGTTAAAGGCCAAATTTGTAGAAAACATCCATTCTTACTGTGAACCATCTCGCTCAGTCAATAAAGATGATAACTTTGCATCAGGTTGCACTGACTTACCCAGGAGAAAATGTGTAGGCAATGATTTAATGTTGAACTCCGCCACGTTTGAAGCTAAAGTCCGTTTCTGGAGGTGGTGGAATTCTGTCAAAAGCCAAAAAACTAGTGAGTCTGTCAAGGCAACAAACTAGTGCAGTGATGGGGGCAAGTTCTTCCACGTAAAACGCCAATTTGCTTCACACTGAAGAAGCTTAACACCACTTTAACCCATCTTACAACAGCCACGAGTCTAACAAACAAAACGCTCTGCCTGGTTCACTCATTAGTGTCTGGAAACGTGAGAAAACAACTTTATAAGCACCTTACACTTCCCTCTGTTGATTTCCCACTGCACAGGCCAAAGCCCAAAAGACTCTATCGCTGATGTCGTTTCTAATCCCATTTATTTACAAGTGAATTATATTTTTTGAAAAACGTTTAAAAAATACATTCCCGAACGATTTTCTTTCAACAACTTTCAGTTTCTCTTCTTCTTCACCGTCAGTAGTTGATCCTCACTTGTTGCTTCTGGCGGCTTGAGCCTCTCGCCGCCGCTGGAGTCGACAATCGAGTCTTTTGGGAGACAGACTCACTGCCACAGTGAGATCTCCACTCAGGAAACACTGATCTGTGCCGTTTTTTAGTTTCTGACAGAATTCCACCACCTCTAGCAACGGACTTTAGCTTCAAACGTGCCAGAGTTTCCCTTTAAGTCAAAACCATCGTCAGTGGCTTAACCTCTAGACTCTTTGTCCATGTGCACTCACAGGCTTTCAAATCAGATCAGCATGTGCATGGGTATTATTAAACCGTTTTTAAAAGTGTAGAAGAAATCAGAGCAGCAGTTGAATTCTACAGTGGGAGTATTCAGTGATTTAAAGAAGGCATTTGACACCATACACCACTTTATCCTTATTTCAAAATGATTATCATACGGGATAAGAGGAGCAGATCTGGCCTTGTTAACCAGCTATTTAGCAATAACAATAACAAAAGATAATAGGTGAAAATGCATGTGTTTTGAGTTTGCTTTCCATGAGGTTTGATTTTGCGACCCAATATTTTCATTTGTTTATATTGGTTTTATATGAATGAACTTAAAACCGTGTACACCTATTGTGATGGAGAAGCTGTGTGTGAAATCTTATCCCCAGCACAGTTGCCTGTAAAATTGAGCTGTTATTATAGTGTTACCATTGACAAAGAAAGATAAATGTCTCTTTTATTGTGCCACTACAACATAGTACAACAGGCCCTCCAGCGAGGTACTCTAGACGATTCATTTCAAGAGCTGGAGATGGGTCTTCAAGCACCGCACTGCTGCACCCAGGTCTCCCCTGCACCACTGAAGGGGACACCTGGGACAACCAGTACTGGCCTCCCTTAACCTTAATAAACTCTTGGCTCAGGAGTGGACGGGCACTGGTCCAGTGGATCCTGCACGTGGAGAGGCAGATGTGTGGTTAACATGTTTACTGAATAAACACCTTGTGGTGTCGTGGCAGGACAGCGCTCACAGCTTTTGTGGGCCACGGGGCGGGCCTGACCTCTTCACAGGGAGATTCATTACATTATCTCTGTCGTGCTTATCTGAACTGATCTCGTGACCAACTTAATGAATGTAAACTTTCTGAGTGATAGAGTTAATGTCACATAATTTTATATGTTTTTGAATAATCTGCATTATTATTTTGGCATCCCAGATATGTAACCTGCCATTTGTATGCACCATATTTTATAAATTACAAATGAGGCCATTTTTGCCCAGTTCTGATCAATCTTTTAGTTATGTAGCCTATTTGATAATCAGAGGTGCTATCATCAGAGCCAATCAGTTTTACTGATCATTTAAGTAATAATCATATTGTGACACAACCACAGCCTCATTATACTTATTATATTATAGCTTTATTAAAGTGCCTCCATCTTTTCACTTCAGAAATGTTTCTGTGTGCGGTCACCGATTAAATATGTCCCATATAGAGCAGCAGTCAGTGACTAACATGATATATGTAGTTTTGAAAGACAGTGTCATGTTTTAAGATGTTAAGAGAACCTTTGTTAGTCCCACAATGAGGACATGTCACTTGTCAGAACAGCAGAAGAATTAAAAATAAGCAAGCAAAAATACAGATAAATGAATAATACAACGTGAATCTTTTTTAACTAGAATGTTCAAACATTGTGCACATAGTTTTGCAAAATTACAATATGGTAACCACTGTATGACTAAGTACTAAGTTATGTACAGTATAAAGACAATAGTGAATAGCTTTAGTGTCTGAATAATAGGCTATTGTACCAGTGTCACTCTCATTACCATACAGTACGCTTAAGTAGTTTCTCCCTCTCTCCATAACCTGATCACATTTATAGGCAAACTAAAGATCCTTTTCTATCAAAAAGGAGATTTTCGGTGCAAATCGGCCAGCACATCTCCCTGATTATAAACATCTATAAATACGACTTGACAGATTTGAGCAATAGGTCTGGCTCTGCATTCGAAACCCATGGACAGTCATTGAAACTATAAACAGGTGCAATATATAGTTTACTAGACACCTACTGCCTGCAATCATTTTATTATAGTTCTGCGCCTGAAATCCATCTGTCAGGCTCCTCCTTACGCCACTTAATAGTTTCCTTGAAACGGGCATGAATGATGCTTGTTCCTGTTATACAACAGGAGTTCTGCCTGACTGCGCCATTCCTCCTGTTTCTTATTATAGATACAAGGAAGTGTCATTTCTAAGCGATAAGGATGGCAACAAAAATGCATCCGCATCTCGCCAGAACTACCTGTACTATAAAGTCTCTCAGTATTGATAACATTAATATCATATACGATTAAGGTGACCAGATTTTCAAAATAAAAAACTGGGACAGCCCTAGTTTGGGTTGGTTGGTAATAATAAAGTGTGAAACGAATGCGTAACTAAGTTAAACTGCACTCGGCACTAATGGGAGTCAGTATAGTCATTTTATTTGTGTTTTTTGATATTTTTAAGCAACTTTTCTGCATTTTACCTAAACAAATGACAATTTATGCCTCTCTTTACTGTTGGCACACCTGGGACATTTCTGGGACAAATCACTGGTTTTGGATAAATCTGCTGGGACAGGGGACACAGGGCTTAAAACGGGGAGTGTCCTGGGTAAATAGAGGCATCTGGTCACCCTGTATACGATATATAGGGTTTTGGTTGGCATTTTTCCGGTCCATGCATGATATTGTTATTGATAGAGAGTATAAAATAACTAGTATAAAATGACTATCCAAAGGTCTAGGAAAAAATGTAAAAGGTTAAAAGCTTTATTTACATTTATTTATTGACTGTTCCCATATAACCACGCGCCAATAATAAGAGCTAATTATTATGATTGGATTTTGTGCAGTAAATCAGTTTGTTTTGAGCGTGCCTTTAGAGCTCCCATTGCGCATGCGCCTCGCGGAATCGCCATGATAACGGGGAGACGCTTCAACATGGCGCGCACAGAAACAACAAGAGCTCCGCGGGGCAAAATACGTCCGGAATAATCAATAGGGAAATCTGGCTCTTGCAGTAGGAGTATGAGTATGACATCATCACATTGTAGAATCGGAATTCCACCAATCAGATTGCAGCAACAGAATTTAAAGACACTACAAAGCTTTGAAGTGTCCACAGACAGATAGACGCACGGACGGACAGCGCCATACCATAATACGTCCCGTTTTATCACGGGCGTATAAAAACATTAGCTTCATCGCGCTGTTGGTGATGAAAATATTGCTGCCGCTGTAGTAGATGGGCGCTTATTTGTTGGTGTCGATCAGGTTCACTTTATCCCCGTTTTGTGCTTTAGCAGGACCATTAGCCGTTAGCATTGCAGTGGGTTCATATTAAATGGGAGCGTTTACGAAGCTCGTCTTTGTATAATGGCTTTCTACGAAGTGTATTCTCATCCAGCTTTGGTCCGGTACAGAACCAGCGTGTGCACTAAAGCCACGCTGTTTGCTGTGGTGGCCCTGTGCCTCACCTACATCCCTCCTCTGCTGGTGGCCTACAGAAGCCAAGGTGAGCTCTCAGTCTAAAGGGTAATAAAGTTATATTATCATCATTTATCATAGTTTGTTAGGTTTGTGAAGACATGCAGAAAAAAAGATGTAAAATATTGATACCTACTTTGCAGCTAATTTCATCAACTTTCCCTGGGGGTGTGAAGCTAACTGAACTATTACTGGAGTTAGACTTTAATCTGAGCTTTATTTTAACACAATCTGACCAGAAAGAGCTGCTTTAGTTGGTTGCTTCCTTAGTAACATACCTCTACATAGGTCTTACGTGTCCAGTAAAATGATACATTTCACCAAAATTACCAAACTAGAAACAAAACTCCTGAATATAGTGGTTATGATGTTAACTATGTTTTAGAGAAATGAGTTAAACCTGTAGTATGTGCTTTAAACTTAACCTATCACACTTTGCAGGTTTTTGGCTGAAAAGGAGCACGTACGAGGAGCAGCCGGTGGTGCGGTTCCAGTACGAGGCGTTACTGATGGCCAGCACCAGTGCTCAGGGGGACTATGTGGCCTGGAGCACATTTCCTCACTTCAACCACCTGGTGGGCGCCCACCTACGCATCCCAGTGCTGTCGGTGAGTCCGGAAACTGTGCTCCTCCAGGTGTCTGCGCTGGTGGGGACTGCTTTGTGTCGTCCTGTATGTTTATCTGTGATTAACTAGTTTATTTGTTCATTTATTTATTTCAGTAACAGTGCATATTAATGAACATTTCTGTAAATATGCCAGAATTGGGCAGGAAGGTCTTTCATTTGTAGTCCTGTGACAGAGGTTAATGTTGGCCTAAAGAATAAAAAGGATTAAATGTAACAGTATTCAGTAAGCAAATATTACACTATTTACATTTCAAGGCACAGACTCAACCAACAGTCCAACAGACACACCGCACACAGAATACTCATAAAATCATTACACAGCAGTGGTTGGAGGAACCGTCCTCTGACTGTTCCTCTGGTTCTGCTGTGACCGGTGATCCTGATGATGTTGGTTCTGACCGGTTTTTGTGGCGGTCACATGTGCAGGTGAGGGAGGAGGACGATAATCAGGACGGGAAGCTGGACCGTCTCCTGCTGGAGCTGCAGCTGCCGCTGAGAGACGAGGAGCAGCTCTACAGCCTCCGGCTGCTGCTCACATTCAACTACCAGCTCTTTGTATGTGCGACACACGACACACACACGACACACACACGACAGACACACTACACACACACACGACACACACACGTCACACACACGTCACACACACGACACAGCACACGACACACACACGACAGACACATGACACACACACGACACACACACACGTCACACACACGTCACTCACACGTCACACAGACGACACACACACGTCACACACATATCACGCACGTCTCACACACACGTCACACACACGCCACGCACACGTCACACACGACACACACACTTCCCACACATGTCACACACACGGCACACACATGATGCACGCTCTTCGCACACGCATGTCACACACACATCACACACCTCACACACGTGACACTTCACACACACACATCTCACACACGCACTTCACACGCACTCTTCATACACATACACTACACACACGTCACATGCACTCTTCATTCAAGCACTTCACATGCACTCTTCACACACACATACGCACACATCACACATACACGTCACATATACTCTCTTCACACACACTTTTCACACACACTCTTCACACGCACGCACACATCACACACACTCTTCACACGCACGCACACATCACACACACACATCACACACACACATCACACACACTCTTCACACGCACACGCACACATCAGACACACACACACACTGTGCTCCCGGCCTGCTTCAGCTGTGTGTGTTTGTCCAGCGCATGTCGACTGTGGTCATGCAGAGTCTGGCCTATGTACATTTCTCTGATGCCAGCCCCGGGGCCCAACTCTTCGTCAGTGGAGACTTGCGGCTACAGCAGAGGGCCCCTCTTCCTCACCGCGGCCTCTACAATGTCTACAATGTGAGAAAATACCTCCGCTTACAGATGCCGACCTTTAGTCTTTAAACGCAGGTCATTTTTTAAATATATCTTGTGTGTTGCAGGTGTCTGTGATTGACGGCTCCAGCCCATTTGTGAGCGCTTATGAGTTTGATAACATCATCAGGAAATACCAGCAGAGAAACCGTTAAGTGCCTCTCAAAGTCTTTCTCTAAATAACATGGGCTTATTGTGGCTCTGGTGCAGCTTTGCTGACCAACGTTCTTTCACAAACCGATATTTAGCAGCTGTTATCCGATCCATAAAATTCATCAGAATGTACATACCGGTAGTAATAATAATGATACATTTTATTTATTATGCACTTTTCATTCCACAGAATCTCAGAGTGCTACAATAAAACAAGAACTTTAAAAACGATACTAGCTGCTAAATACTAAAAGCATCAACAGTGACCTTTTCTAAATAAAAAAGTCTTTGGATTCGCTTTAAAAGAGTCCAGGCTCGGTCCCCATTGTACAGAGCCTAGAGGCCATAGTGTAAAATTACTCATGAACAGCTGGATATTCAAAGCCCGTCTGAGCCTTTATTGTGAATAGAAAATTCTTACATGTCAAAACTGTGAGGAGCACATGTAATTGTTTTTTTTGTTTTTTTTTAAACAAAATATACTGTCAAGTGCTTTTGTGCAGGAGAAGCATGTCTTGGGTTTTTATACGCCTGTTTTGAAGACGGGACGTATTATGGTATGGCGCTGCAGAGAAACACTTGAGTCATATGATTTTAAAATGAGTCGGACAATACTCTCCACTTTAAAGGGATAGTTTGGGTTTTTATACGCCCGTTGTAATAAGACGGGACGTATTATGGTATGGCGCTGTCCGTCCGTCCGTCTATCCGTCTGTGGACACTTCAAAGCTTTGTAGTGTCTTTAAGTTCTGTTGCTGCAATCTGATTGGTGGAATTCCGATTCTAGAATGTGATGATGTCATACTCATACTCCTACTGCAAGAGCCAGATTTCCCTATTGATTATCCATCCGTCTGTCTGTCCGTCTGTCCGTCTGTCTGTGGACAATTTCTTGTCCGCGCTCTAACTCGACAACCGTCTCACCTAGGAATGTCAAACTTCCAAACTGCACCAACAATTCATCTTTAACTAGGTTTGACAAATTCTAACTTAATTCTATATACAATAATTCAAAGTACGGGCGTATTTTGCCCTGCTGGAGGAGCTCTTGTTTGACATGAATCTGTATGTCCCTACAGTAAGAAATTGTAAAGCAGAGAAACACTTGAGTCATATGATTTTAAAATGAGTCAGACAACACTCTCCACTTTAAAGGGATAGTTTGGGTTTTTGACATGAATCTGTACGTCCCCATCAGCAGAGTCGCATCAACACTGACTTATCTCCCGACGGCGTCTGAGCCGAGTTCTTCCCCAGTTTCGGTGCTGATGAAAGTGTCCGACAAGTTGGCTGGAGTCACGAAAATAAAGTGTTTTTCTTCTCAAAACAATATGTGTTCAAAAGAGTGACACATTTGCATCACAAAACATGAACCAGGAAAAAGTCAGACCTCATAATCGCTTGGTACTATTTTCTCTCTGGTCGTGTCACTGCCTCCAGGTGAAGCAGCGCACGAATCCAACACTTTTTTCAGTAGTTCTGCAGTGTTTACGAGACTTTTGAGCTCTGCGACGCAAGAGAGCCAACGTGAGAGCTACAGCCATAAGTATATAAGCTTGTATAAGATTTATAAGAATATATCTAAAAATGGTGCAGACGTGTGATTCTCCAGGCTGGAACAACAAAACTCCAGGTTCTTCAGCTTGTCCCTCTGTCCCTCCTGTTTCTCTCTCTGCTGTTCTGACTCCATCTGGTGAATTTGGGCGTCAGTATATTCGGGTTCATAAAGATCTCCCCTTGGCTCTGTGCTAAAGGCCATGTCTTCATCGTCGCTGTCATAGTCACACATGTTGTTGTGAACTTTCCGAGCAGAAAACACAGTGAAACAAGTGCGCAGTGATACGACCGGAGAGAAAATAGTACCAAGCGATTATGAGCTCTGACTTTTTCGCCGTTCATGTTTTGTGACGCAAATGTTTCACTCTTTTGAACACATATTGTTTTGACAAGAAAAACACTATATTTTCGTGACCCCAGCCAGCTTGCCGGACACTTTCACCATCACCGAAACCGGGGAAGAACTCGGCTCACTGGACCCAAACTATCCCTTTAAGACCGTTAAAGCTGCTCAGTCATTGAATTCCTTTAAACAGTATATGATCGTATACAGAGTGTATAATGACCCTTCTGTCTGCTCTGGCCCTCTGCAGTGACCACCTTTCTGTCCAGTGCGATGCCCGTGTGGACGCCAGGACGAGCACCCACTGTCCCGTTTGTGCTCAGCGCCGAGATCCGCTACCCCACCGAGACGATTACATATCCTTCAGACAAACCAGGGGGTGGCTCACCTGGTGTAGTTCCAGCTCAGTCAGTTCTTTTATGGTCAGATTGTGTTAAAACAAAAGATCAGAATAAAGTGGCAGAGCTTCATACAGAGCAGTGCAGACAGTTATCGTCACACCCCCAGGGAATGTTAATGACATCGCCTGCAAAGAACATTCTAGGCAAGGTAATAACATCTCTGTGTGGACTAACACTTATCAAATCAAACAACGTACTCCGGCCTTAAGTCATCAAGTCATTACACATGAGGCCGTGTAGCGTGACTCTTGAGAAGGAGACGGCTTTAGCAGGATTACTCAAACATGTAAACAAAATGCAAATCCAGGTGTGTTCATGATGTGTGTAAAGAGGTTTTGTGTAGGGCTGCACCGAGCCAGCTTTTTCACTTCCAATACTGATACCGAAGCTGTTGAAACCCGATATCAACTGATACCCGTGTAGCGACTGAAAATGGCACTTACAGTCATGTGAAAAAGTTTGGACACCCCTGATCATTTTCAAGATTTTTCTTTATAAATCATTGGTTGTTCGGATCAGCAATTTCAGTTAAATATATCATATAGCAGAAAAACACAGTGATATTTGAGAAGGGAAATGAAGTTTATAGGATTTACAGAAAGTGTGCAATAATTACTTAAACAAAAGTAGGCATGTGCATAAATTAGGGCACCCTTGTTGTTTTATTGATTTTAATACCTTTAGCACTAATTATTGGAACACAAAATTTGTTTGGTAAGCTCACTGACCCTTGGCCTACATACACAGGTGAAGCCGATCAGGAGAAAGGGGATTTAAGGGGCCAGTTGCAAGTTGTTCTCCTCTTTGCATCTTCTCTGAAGAGTGGCAACATGGGAGCCTCAAAACAACTATCAAATGACCTGAAAACAAAGATTGTTCAACTTCATGGTTTAGGGGAAGGATACGAAAAAGCTCAGAAATTTCAACTGTCAGTTTCCACTGTGAGGAACATAGTGAGGAAATGGAAGACCACAGGCACAGTTCTAGTTAAGGCCCGGAGTGGCAGGCCAAGAAAAACCTCAGATAAGCAGAGGTGAAGGATGGTGAGAACAGTCAAACTCACCCCACAGACCAGCTCCACACACGTACAACATGATCTTGCTGCAGATGGTGTCACGGTGCATCGTTCCACTATTCAGCACTTTGCACAAGGAGATGCTGTATGGGAGAGTAATGCGACGGTGCCTTTTCTGCACACATGCCACAAACAGAGTCGCTTGAGCTCTGCTAAAGCACATTTGGACAAACCAGCTTCATTTTGGAATAAGGTGCTGTGGACTGATGAAACTAAAATTGAGTTATTTGGACATAACAAAGGGTGATGTGCATGGCGAAAGAAGAGCACAGCATTCCAAGACAAACACTTACCCACAGTAAAATTTTGGTGCTGGTTCCATTAGGCTGTGGGCCTGTGGCCAGTGCAGGTACTGGAAATCTTGTTAAAGCTGAAGAATAACTAACAATGTTCAAGAATCAGTGACAAAGTTGAAATTGCGCCAGGGCTGGATACTTCCACAAGACAACGGCCCTAAACACTGCTGAAATTCTACTAAGGCAGTTCATGCAGAGGAACAAGTACAATGTTCTGGAATGGCCGTCTCAGTCCCCAGACCTGAATATTATTGAAAATCTGTGGTGCGATTTAAAGCGGGCTGTCCATGCTCGGGCACCATCAAACTTGACTGAACTGGAGATGTTTTGTAAAGAAGAATGGTCAAAAATACCTTCAACCAGAATCCAGACCCTCATTGGAAGCTATAGGAAGCGTTTAGAGGCTGTTATTTCTGCAAAAGGAGGATCTACTAAATATTGATGTAATTTTTCTGTTGGGGTGTCCAAATTTATGCACATGCCTACTTTTGTTTAAGTAATTATTGCACTTTCTGTAAATCCTATAAAGTTAACTTTTTCACATGACTGTATTTCCTTAAAACACAGTTAAAGTTGAACTCTGGCATGTATGAAGCTAAAGTCCGTTGCTTGAGGTGGCGGAATTCTGTCAGAATCCAAAAAACGGCACAGATCAGTGTTTCCTCGGTGGAGATCTCACTGTGGTAGTGAGTCTGTCAAGGCAACAAACTAGTGTAGTGATGGGGGCAAGTTCTGAACTTCCACGTAAAACACCAATTTGCTTCAGACTGAAGAAGCTTAACATCACTTTAACCCATCTGACAACAGCCACGAGTCTAACAAACAAAACGCTCTGCCTGGTTCACTCATTAGTGTCTGGAAACGTTAGAAAACAACTTTATAAGCACCTTACACTTCCCTCTGTTGATTTCCCACTGCACAGACCAAAGCCCAAAAGACTCGATTGTCGACTCGAGTGAAGATCGACTACTGATGGTGAAGAAAAAGAGAAACTAAAAGTTGTTGAAAGAAAATGGCGCGGGAATGTATTTTTTAAGTGTTTCTCAAAAAAATAATTCACTTGTAAATAAATGGGATTAGAAACGACATCGGCGATCGAGTCTTTTGGGCTTTGGCCTGTGCAGTGGGAAATCAACAGAGGGAAGTGTAAGGTGCTTATAAAGTTGTTTTCTAATGTTTCCAGACACTAATGACTGAACCAGGCGGAGCATTTTGTTTGTTAGACTCATGGCTGTTGTAAGATGGATTAGTGGTTAATAACTTGCCCCCATCACTGCACTAGTTTGTTGCCTTGACAGACTCACTGCCACAGCGAGATCTCTGACAGAATTCGATTACCTCTAGCAATGGACTTTAGCTTCAAACGTGCCGGAGTTCCTCTTTAACTGATCACACAAGAGATCAAGTTGTGCAACCGTTTTATCCAATATCACTGAACTAATACCCGATCCAGCAAATCGTTCTATATCAGCGCCTGTATTCAGTTCCAGTGCAAGTATGGGTGTGTCCCTTGGTCTTGTGTATGAAATATGGGCCCTTTTCTCATCTGTTTTGCCTTAACACTGCTGCTCACGTACCGCCCCGGCTTCTGGGAAACCATCAAGTTTGCCTGGATCCAGTACGTGTGTGTCCTGCTGGTGTTCCTTTGGGTGCTCCAGCGCATCCAGACCTTTGTGTTCGAGAAGCAGCTCCTGACCACCGTACCCGGGGAACCAGCCCCCCACCACAAACTGCACTGAGGAGCCGCCATCGGTGTAGCTGCCATCAGAGGCTGCTGTCATACATTTAAGTTAATGTTTCTAGAATTTATGTCGTAAATTCATGTTGGTTAGTTTAATTTTATTTTGGTTATAAAAGGAACCTTTTATTTGTTTTGCATAAAATTGTGGTGGTGTTTCTGGGGGGAATTTTGCGAGTGCACTGTTGTTGTTTTTTTTTTGGAAACACACGTGGAGCTGCGCTCTGCCCTCTAAGATGAAAGTAGGCAAGGACGTTGCTTTTAAGATGAAGTTTCTTCAAGGACTTTCTAAGACTTTATTCCCTTTGAGTGAATACGGCCAATGAGGTGCCTTTCTAATTATTCTTTGTGTTGTTTTATTTATCTGTAAGACCATTTTAAGGGGTTTAATTTAAGTTTCATATTTCTGTTCCGTAGTTCTGACGGCATGTTCGGCATGGCGAAACTCCTCCTGTCGAAATAAATGCTTGTGAAAACCAAAGAACAATTTTGAGCCTTTCTTAAACTCGAGGGGAGTAACAGTCAGAACTCAGCCTCCTTCGCGCTGGAGGAGAAAGGTGGGAGCCAGGCCTGACGATGCGGAGTCCACAGTGAGCGATTGGTAACGGCACCTCGTTAAGGATTACGTCACTCTTCAAAGAAAGCCGGACAGTCCAAACTACAGCAACCAGGGCCCAAGAGTACAGCGTGGTTAAGCTACGAAGAAGGATCACGTTTATACAAGTTAAATGTGAAGAAGTAGATTATCCTTGCTCATATTAAAGGGATTCTATTAAGTGCTTAAAAGGGTAAAGTGCAGTGGTTTGAAAATAAGATCAAGTTAAAGTTACTGTTCGTTTTATGTTAAATGACTGTTACTAAGCTAATTTGAAGTTCATTACAAGTGTTTTGCTCATTTTGAAGGTGCATTAAGGTACTTAAAGGTTAAATCTTTATTATTTTGTTTATATTGAACGTGATTTTCTGTTTACTAAAAGTGATAGGCAATTCATTATTATGGTTTAAAGTGTTTACATTTACATTTTACATTTAAGGTAAGCAGTTTAAGTTCATAAGTGCATTTAAGGTAGTTATCTCACATATTTGAGTTAAAGTGACTAAGACTAAGACGGTGCACCAGACTAAAGTGACATGGAGCAAGAAGACCATGACACTGAAGCTGCTGAGCAGCAAGAATGGTTTGAAGAAGAGCCAAGCACAAGCAAAGCTGGTGAAGAAGGGGGTTTGAGGAAAGGTCAAAGAATGAGAACGCTCACTGAAAAAGCGCAAGCTCTACATGAAGAAAGAGTGGACAAGCTTCAAGCTCGTTTCAAAGTCAGTTATGACAAGTGGAAAGCTGCTGCTAGACAAGGTAAAAGGGTGCTTGAAGAACCCGCCAGTGCAAAATTACACAATGTTATCGTTGAGATGGAATATATTTCAGCAAAGGTGAAACAAACCTATAATGAGCTGCGCAGCTTTGTAGCTCCTGATGCAGACACCCGCCGGAGAGTGGACAGCTGTGATGCAGTCTCTCAAAAGATAATACAACAAGCACGAGCAAACCTGGCAGCAGACGAAGGTAAGGAAGAACTGCCTGAAAGATTAGCTCACTGGAGTGATGTTGGATCAGTATTCAAGTTAACAGACTCTCAGAAATCCAAATGTTCAAGTGTACGTTCCAGTCACAGTAGCAAGTTGTCTGTGAAGAAGCAGGAAGCAACTGCAGAACTCGCTGCTACTGAAGCCACTCTGAAGGTTATGGAGGAAATGGAACAAGAAAGAAAGGTACTTGAAATCCTTGAAGCAGAGAATGCTGAAAAACAGAAGGCATTAGAACAAAAGCGCAGAGAGCTGGAACGCTTGGAATTGGTGAAGAACATGAATGCTGCCAAAGCACGACTTAAGGTTTACGAGAGAGAACAAACTTCAGATGAAGAAATATCGGACTTCCTGCATGAAAAGGCTAAACTAAGAAAATCCAAATCATCAAGACTATCTGCACGTTCACAACTCAACGCAAATGCTCAACCATTCTTCCGGTCACAAGATATTACAGGGTTACAACCTGCAGCTCAAGTCACGCAGGAAGATAGCACTACAGCATTGGCACAAGTTCTATCAGAGTCCATTAACATCAGTCGTCTACCAGTACCAGAGCCTGCAGTTTTCACTGGAGATCCTCTCAAGTATAGAGACTGGAAAATGTCATTTCAGATGCTGATAGACAGAAAGAATATTCCAGTGGATGAGAAGATTTACTTCCTTCACAAGTATGTTGGTGGACCGGCAAGAAAAGCCGTTGAGAGTTACTTCCTGTTGGGAACAGACACAGCATATTATTCAGCTTGGAACACTCTGGAGGAAAGATATGGAAGTTCATTTGTAATTGCCAAGGCCTTCAGAGATAAGTTAACATCGTGGCCCAAGATTGGAAACAAAGACAGTACTGAACTGCGAGAGTTTTCAGACTTCCTAAGAGGATGTGAAGCAGCAATGTTCCAGATTAAGAGTCTTGAAGTTCTGAACGACTGCAGTGAAAATCAGAGAATGCTTAGCAAGCTCCCTGATTGGTTAACAGCAAGATGGAATAGGAAAGTCATAGAGATTGAAGAGCAGAACGGTTCCTTTCCAACATTCAGCAACTTTGTTGACTTCATCACAAGGGAAGCCAAGATAGCATGCAACCCAGTGACATCGCTTCATGCACTCAAGACAAGTGATACAGAGAAAGTGAAATCTCCAAAAATGCGGAGTGTTGGAGCTAAAGTGCTAGCAAGTAGTGCAGAAGAGAAGTCTGACACAAGAAAATGTGTACTCTGTGAAAAGTCAAACCATAGCATTCATACATGCAGAAAGTTTACGGACAAACCCATAACTGAAAGAGTTAGGTTTGTGCAAACTAAAGGACTGTGCTTTGGATGTCTCAGCTTTGGACACCAATCCAAAAAATGTGAAAAGAGGAGGGTTTGTGATATATGTAAAGGGAAACACCCGACGTGTTTGCATGAAGAACGAGAATCCAGAAAGAAAAGGGAAGAGGAGAATGAAAAGGAACGAAAAGAAATGAAAGGGATGAAAGATTCGAAAGAAACTAAAGAGACAAAGCCTATAGAAGCACCAAATGAGGCCATATCAAACCGTGTAATTCAAAGTGACAGAAGTGACCTCACGTCTACAATTATTCCAGTTTGGTTATCCACAACAAGCAATCCTGAACATGAGATTCTTCTCTATGCTCTTTTAGACAGTCAGAGTGACACAACATTTGTCCTTCAAGAAAAGGCAGATGCTCTGGATGTTGAGAAGAAACATGTACAGTTAAAGCTTTCAACCTTGTCTACTAAGAATACACTAATTCCCAGTCAGAAGTTGTCTGGGCTTCAAGTTAGAGGTTTCTATTCCTCAAAGAGAATCCCTCTTCCCATGACATACACGAGAGAGTTTATCCCTGCCAATCTAAGTCATATTCCCACATCTAAAACAGCAAGATCATGGCCTCACCTCGAGCATCTGGCTGAAGAGATCGCCCCTCTCATTGAGTGTGATGTTGGTTTGCTCATAGGTTACAACTGTTCACAAGTGCTAGTACCCAGAGAAGTTGTGTCAGGGAAAGACAATGAGCCTTTCGCCCAAAGAACTGACCTTGGCTGGACAATAGTCGGAGGTGCTAATCCATGTGTTGACTATGGAGACGCTATTGGATGCAGCCACAAGATTATTGTCAAGGAAGTGACACCCATTCAGCCATCAGAGCAGTTCTCCAAACAAGTACAATATATCTGCCGCACACAAGTCAAAGAAGTGGTGACGCTCACAGATGTGATTAAAGTGTTAGAGTCTGACTTCAATGAAAGGAAGGTGGAAGATTCTCACTTCTCTCAAGAAGATCTGCGCTTCATTTCCATAATGGAAGAAGGTGTAAAGGTAAAGGCAGATGGACACTGTGAGTTACCGTTGCCATTCAAGGAAGACAGGCCAAATCTTGCAAACAACCGAAGCTGTGCAGAACACAGACTAAAGTGCCTGAAGAAAAGATTTGAAAAGGACAAACAGTACCATGAAGATTATAGTAGATTCATGAAAGAGACAATAGAACGCGGAGATGCGGAAAGGGTCCCATCTGAAGAACTGGACAAAAGCCCTGCCTGGTACATTCCACATCATGGAGTGTATCATCCTCAAAAGCCAGACAAGATAAGAGTGGTTTTTGATTGTTCGGCAAAGTACGAAGGAGTGTCTTTGAATGACCACCTGCTGACCGGGCCAGAGTTAAGCAACTCTCTGGTTGGGGTCCTATGCCGGTTTAGAAAGGGCCCAGTAGCAGTGATGTGCGATATAGAACGCATGTTTCATCAGTTTAGAGTCAGAGAAGAAGATCAAGACTACTTTCGCTTCTTATGGTGGGACAATGGAGACTTCAACTCTATTCCATCTGTCTACCGCATGCGAGTCCACCTGTTTGGAGCCGCTTCATCACCGGCCTGTGCAAACTTTGGCCTCAAGTGCATTGCTGCACAGGGTCAAGGCAAGTACAGCGAAGCCACTATACGGTTCATTGAGAGAAACTTCTACGTGGACGATGGTCTTATCAGTTTCCACTCAGAAGAAGAGGCTATTCATTTGGTAAACGAAGCAAAAGAACTTTGCAAGACGGGAGGTTTGCGACTCCACAAGTTTGTCTCAAATAATCAACAAGTTCTCAATTCCCTGCCCAAAGAAGACTGTGCAGAAACAGTAAGAAACCAAGACTTGACACTGGGCGAGCAACAGATCGAAAGAGCCTTAGGTGTCAAATGGTGTGTTGCTTCAGATCATTTCCAATTTCGAGTAGTTGTGAATGAGCGTCCATTTTCTAGAAGAGGAGTTTTGTCGACCGTTGCATCCATCTATGATCCACTTGGCTTTGTGGCGCCTTTCGTTTTACTTGGGAAGCAAATACTTCAGCAAATGTGTCGTGAGAAGACAAACTGGGACGAACCACTCTCAACTGAACTCAAGCCACGGTGGGAGTCCTGGTTGTTGGAGCTAAAGAAACTGGCTGATGTTAAGATCGACAGATGTTATCTTCCAAAGGGTTTTCAAGCAGTTCAAACATATGAACTCCATCATTTTTCAGATGCGAGTGTTTCAGGATACGGAGTCTGTACCTACCTGAGAGCTGTCAGTGAAGCAGGACAAGTCCACTGCTCGCTGGTCTTTGCCAAGTCTAGAGTAGCACCCACCAAGGTAACTACAGTGCCAAGATTGGAGTTATCTGCAGCAGTTGTAGCAGTGCGCACAAGTGACATGCTCAAAGGAGAGTTGGAACTGGAAGATGCTCAGGAATTCTTCTGGACGGATTCGCAAGTTGTTTTGGGATATATCAACAATGAGGCAAGACGTTTTCATGTATTCGTAGCAAATCGTATCCAACGAATCAAGGAAAGCACTCAATCAGCTCAGTGGAAGTATGTGACATCAGAGGACAATCCCGCTGACCATGCATCGCGCGGACTCAAAGCCGAAGACCTTGTTACCTCTGATTGGTTTAGTGGACCAAGTTTTCTCTGGCAAGAGAAGCTTCTCAGTGGAGAGATCAAGGTGGGAGAACTTGATGCAGAAGATCCAGAAATACGGAAAGTTGTTGTACACCACATGTCAACAAAGGTAGATTCTCTGTCAGAACAATTTTGGAAATTCTCCAGTTGGTCAAGATTAGTCAAAGCTATCGCAAGGCTCGTCAGATTTGTGAAAGAGTTTAAAGGCCTGCAAAAGAAAACCAATGAAGCCACAAGCCTGGAAGAAAGACAAGAAGCAGAGCTTACAATCATAGCCATTGTACAAAGATTAGTTTTCTCTAAGGAAATTAAAGAGCTTCAATCAAGAAAGGAGTTGACCAAAAACAAGACCAGTAAACTTTATCGACTCGATCCCTTCCTGGACAACAAGAGTATCCTCAGAGTTGGAGGTAGATTAGAACATGCAACGTTACATCCACACATCAAGCACCCAGTGATCTTACCAAAGACCTGTCACATTGCAAAGCTGCTGATTGATCACTATCATCGACAAGTGCAACATCAAGGGCGTAGCATGACGATAAACGAGCTGAGATCGAATGGTATATGGATATTAGGATGCAGTCAAGCAGTATCATCCTTTATCTACAACTGTGTCAAGTGTAGGAAATTCAGACGTGGAACAGAAGAACAGAAGATGGCAAATCTGCCCAGTGAGAGAATGGAAACAACTCCTCCCTTCACGTATTGTGGGATGGATTGTTTTGGTCCGTTCTATATCAAAGAAGGAAGAAAAGAACAGAAACGTTACGGACTTCTGTTCACATGTTTGTGTTCTCGTGCGGTACACATAGAGTTACTCGATGACATGTCAACTGATGCTTTTCTTAACTCCCTACGTGCTTTTATCGCTTTACGTGGAAATGTACGTCAACTTCAATCAGACCAAGGCACCAATTTTGTTGGAGCAAAACGTGAGTTTCTGGAAGCAGTCAAAGAAATGGATCAGGAAAGCCTGAGACAACTAGGTTGTGAGTTTGTGATGAACCCTCCCTCTGCCAGTCATATGGGTGGAGTCTGGGAGAGACAAATTCGTACAATCAGAAGTGTCCTGACATCCATCCTGGATCAATCATCCAGAACACTCGACAATTCATCTTTACGGACTTATCTGTATGAAGTGATGGCGATAGTAAACAGTAGACCTATCACCCCACACTTACTCAGCGATCCTACTGGACCTCAGCCACTTACACCTAATCTTCTTTTGACCATGAAGTCATCAGTAATATTACCACCACCAGGAGATTTTGTAAAAGAAGACCTTTACCTTCGTAAGAGATGGCGTAGAGTTCAATACCTGGCTAATGAATTCTGGCACAGATGGAAAAGAGAATACTTGTTAAGTCTACAACAAAGACTGAAGTGGCACAAGACGAATAGAAATGCTCAAGTGAATGACATAGTGATCATACAAGATGATACAGCACCAAGGAATGACTGGAAACTGGCCAGAGTCACCACCGTATACCCAAGTCAAGATGGGCGTGTACGCAAAGTTCAGCTGTTAATCAGTGACTCACTTTTGGATGACCATGGAAAGAGACTTAGTAAACCAGTTTACCTGGACAGACCTATCCATAAGACTGTGACGCTACTAGAAGCAGATTAGAATAATTTATGTTTCATAAATTCATTATTTGGAAATCACTAGTGATTTGGTGGGAGTGTAGCTGCCATCAGAGGCTGCTGTCACACATTTAAGTTAATGTTTCTAGAATTTATGTAGTAAATTCATGTTGGTTAGTTTAATTTTATTTTGGTTATAAAAGGAACCTTTTATTTGTTTTGCATAAAATTGTGGTGTTGTTTCTGGGGGGAATTTTGCGAGTGCACTGTTGTTTTTTTTTTTTTTGGAAACACACGTGGAGTTGCGCTCTGCCCTCTAAGATGAAAGTAGGCAAGGACGTTGCTTTTAAGATGAAGTTTCTTCGAGGACTTTCTAAGACTTTATTCCCTTTGAGTGAATACGGCCAATGAGGTGCCTTTCTAATTATTCTTTGTGTTGTTTTATTTATCTGTAAGACCATTTTAAGGGGTTTAATTTAAGTTTCATATTTCTGTTCCGTAGTTCTGACGGCATGTTCGGCATGGCGAAACTCCTCCTGTCGAAATAAATGCTTGTGAAAACCAAAGAACAATTTTGAGCCTTTCTTAAACTCGAGGGGAGTAACAATCGGGCTGAGTGCATTTACGGATACGAGCTAAATGTGTCACAAATGCTACTGTTTTTAGGCATTTCTTTGCTAATTAATACCACATCGTTGTTTAAAGTTTTATTTTCCACAAAGCTTTTTTTTAAAGTTCTGTTCTACACGACTAGTCAAAAATTTGAACACAATTTTTCATTAATGTTTCTTCTTTATTTCAATGCTTAATTTCATTATAAACTCTCACTGGAGGCCTCAAAACTATGAATGACACGTGCAGAATGTAGCAAACAAAAAATAAACTCAAAATGATTCAGAAGTTGTTTTAGACTTTAGATTTTTAAAAGTAGCCTTTACCCTTTGCTCTGATCATTTTTACAGGTTTCTTCAAGTTAAATTCAAGGCATTTTAAGACCTTTTATATACATTTTATACCTATTTCACAGCCTATATTAGACCTATTAGACTTATGATACAAAAACGAAACACATACACACAAAAAGGGACACAAAAAAGCCCACAGAGTAATTACCTACTTATCTTACACATATATACAAGGTATACACTACACTACACAGAGTCAAGCATTGTTAGTTGTTCCACATAAGAAATAAAGGATCGCCACACTGCATCAAACTTGCCTATTGATGCATTCAATGTGTATCTAATCTTTTCAACCTTCAGAAAAAACATTACATCACATATCCATCTGCCAAAAGAAGGAGATTTATCATTTTTCCAATTTAACAAAATAAGTCGCCGAGCTAAGAGTGAGACTTTAGATTTTTAAAAGTAGCCTTTACCCTTTGCTCTGATCATTTTTACAGGTTTCTTCAAGTTAAATTCAAGGCATTTTAAGACCTTTTATATACATTTTATACCTATTTCACAGCCTATATTAGACCTATTAGACTTACCAGCAAATAAAACTAAATTCTTGAATTTGTGTTTGTTTATTTCTCAAACAAAGGAATCTGGGGAGTATTGTTTGGAGTATTTTGACCCAGGGCTGCGCTTCGTTCTCAGTTATTGTTTCCATCACGCTTTATTTAGGCGACGTTATTTAACCAGATAATGGTGTTTGACAAATTTAACTTTTTAGGAGAAATGTGACACGAAGAAGTCACATGCTGCACAAATTTTAAGACCCAGATATAAGAATTCTTACACTTTTTCAAGTCTTTTAAAGGTATTATTTCCAAATTCATAAATTCAAGGGTTTTAAGACTTTTTAAGACACTGTAGGCGTTACAACCACGGCCCCTGAAAAAGGGGGATAAAACTTGAGTAAATAAAACAGCGGTTGTTCAGGTCTCAAGTCAGTGTTTTTTTTTTGACAAATATTAATTATAACACAACTTTTGTACAAACTTGGTACATCAAAAGCACATATTTACCTGAAAAAGGGGGATAAAACTTGAGTAAATAAAACAGCGGTTGTTCAGGTCTCAAGTCAGTGGTTTTTAATGACGCAAGACCGAACCAGAGCTCCCCCTACTGTCCACCGGACCGGATGTGCTTCATTCAATCAAATACAATATAATGCAATACAAATAATAATCATGTACCAGTTAAATGAAATTACTTCACCTTTTTAATATAAATCCTACTATAATTATATATGGAACAGTAGTAATATTGTATAATAAATGTATACCTTTTAAATTGTAAATGTACGTAATCTTTTAAATTGTCTTGTTTTACAACCATTACACACACCCCTTGGAAATGAGATGTCGTCCCGACATCTGACTCAAAACACAAATATGTGGAACCATTAGAACTACTATTTAGAAATATGTCAAAGTGCATGTAACCTTATGGAACATGTTACAGCTTACTGAAAAGAAATATACTTAGGTATTACTGTTAGCAATATCTCAATGCAAAACCATTATATTACCACACTTTCAATTGTTACCAAAAGACAGTATCTCTCAGTATGGTCTTCTTAGTTTACACAGTTTCATTATAACCTCAGTCACTCATTACATCTTGTCACTTTCAGCTTTTCAGGTTATTATCCCATATTACATCAATTTTCCCAATCAGTTGTATCAATAGTGTTACTCTTATGTGACCCTTATCTGTTATACAACAGTCCATGGAATTCAGGTGAGTGCTGTTTATGAAACAGTTCATATTTGTGCTTAATGTTCTTGTAGAAGCAGTCGTTGTTATGATCACCAAGTGTTAAATGTCTCTTATAGTGCTATAGTGCATCAATAGAATGACTGGTAATCATAATAATGGAACATATTTGGGTACCTCCATAATGTCTCTACTGCTTGTAGACCACAGGGCTGCTGGTAAGCTCCTGGCCAGATGCTGCAACAGGAAGGCTTACCGAGTTCATCATAGGTGAAAACCCTTGGTGGATGTCTCTCTCGGCGTGGCCGTCGAGGTGTCGGGTCCAGCTCCATGGAGTTGCTCCTTGAGGGTGCTGGGATGTCATCACTGGTGGCTGCGCTGTTGGGAGAGGAGACGTCTTCCTGGATGGTTGCTGCTGCTCTTTGATTCGGTGTCTCTTCCTGGACGTGCTCTTGTTGTTCTTCTCTTTGCACAATGGGATGTTGTGGAGAGGCTGGTGTGTTTTCTACTTCATCTTGATCTGTGCCTACAGTATCATTAACACAGTCTGTTTCTAGTGGCACATTTTCATCTGCTTGCAGCTGGACTGCTACTTGAGGTTCAGTGGGATAATAGCAGTAGTACCATTCGTCCTCCTCATCACTACTTTCTTCTTCTTGGGCAGCTGTTGGTGTTCTTTCTTTAGATCTGTTTCTTTTCTTTGTGCGTGCCACCTTGAGGGGTATTTCTAGTGGTAAGTGATTACAAGGTAGGAGCAAGTTACGATGTAATATTCTACTCTCTCTATTTTTACCTTGTTCTGGCATGACTTCATAAATGGGGAGATCTTTGTTTACTTGTCTCACCACTTTATGAATGCTGTCTTCCCAATGATTGCGTAGTTTGCCTGTACCACCTCTAGGGGTCATGTTCCTCACAAGGACACGATCTCCTTCCTCCAAGACAGAACTTTTCACTTTGTTGTCATGGTTCCTTTTTCCTCTCTCTAATGACTTTTTGCACTTCTCTTTTGCTATTTCATAGGCTTCTTGCATTTGACTTTTCCACTTTTTAATATACTGTTGTTGGTCGTTTGTCCCTGTTTCTTGTGTCACTTTGAATAGAATGTCTATAGGCAGTTGTGGAGCTCGGCCAAATAACAGGTACGTTAGATGAAGTTACCGAAGTAAAATCTGTTAATAGTGTTTTAGACAATCTAAACTCAGACCAAGGAACCAATGTAAACACATGTTCTGCCAATCTCGATGTGATGCAGAATATCAGTGACCAATGCTCAACAAAGGACACTAATGTGAAAAGTGAAAAATGGCACCCACCTGTTGACTTGTCACATTTGAATGAGAAAGAACAAAAGACTGTACAGGACATGCTGTTTGAGGAGTCAGATGTTTTTGCAAAAAGTGACTCAGACATCGGCTGCATCCCAAGTCTGCAACTCAAAATCAATCTTACAGACAATGTGCCAGTCCAGACGTCCTACAACTCCATTCCAAAGCCGTTGTATAGGGAAGTGAAAGACTATGTTCAAAAACTGCTTGATCACGGCTGGATTAGGAAATCCACTTCTCCCTATTCCTCGCCAGTGGTTTGTGTCAGAAAAAAGGACATGTCATTACGGTTGTGTGTTGATTTCCGGGGATTAAATCGCAAAACTATCCCCGATCGCCACCCACTCCCACGCATTCAAGACCTGCTGGATAACTTGGGGGGCTACTCATGGTTTTCAATACTAGACCAAGGTAGTGCCTACCACCAAGGTTTTGTGGAAGAGAAGTCTAAACACCTCACGGCTTTTAGCACACCTTGGGGGTTATATGAGTGGAACCGCCTCCCATTTGGCCTTACGAACGCCCCAGCGGCCTTTCAAAGATGCATGGAAGGTATTCTAGAAGGTTTAAGAGATGAGTGTTGTTCTCCCTACTTAGATGACGTATTATGTTATTCTAAGACTTTCACGGAGCATGTAAATGACTTAAGACTTGTTCTACACAGACTTAGGGAACATGGTGTAAAGTTACGCCCTAACAAGTGTGAACTTTTTAAACGTCAAATCAGATATGTAGGCCGTCTTGTCACTAGTGAAGGTGTCCAGATAGACCCTAGAGACCTCGAGGCAGTTAACCAGCTCAAAGATAGAGAACCAAAAAATGTTGGAGAAGTTAGAGCTCTCCTGGGCTTCTTAGGTTACTACCGGACATTTATTCAGGACTTTTCAAGGCTTGCAGGGCCTTTATTCAAGCTTGTTGAGGGTTCCAGCGAGGTACAGCATAGGCCCACTAAAAGCCAACCTCGCAAGTCCAAGAAAAATGCAAATGGTCAGCTTCCATCCAAAACGCCTGTTAATTGGACACAAGAACATAGTAAAGTTGTGTCACGTTTTGTGGACATGTTAACCAGTCCACCTATCTTGGCGTACCCAGACTTTAGCCTACCTTTTGTCCTCCATACAGATGCTTCTAATGAAGGACTAGGGGCTGTACTTTATCAGCAACAGAACAACAAACTCCGTGTCATTGCATATGGTTCCAGGACGCTCACGCCGGCTGAAAAAAACTATCACCTTCATTCTGGCAAGCTTGAGTTTCTCGCGCTCAAGTGGGCGATCTGTGACAAATTCAGGGATTATCTTTATTATGCGCCAACCTTTACTGTATTCACAGATAATAATCCCCTCACATATGTTTTGAGCACAGCCAAGCTGAATGCAGTAGGGCATCGCTGGGTGGGTGAGTTAGCAGATTTTCACTTTACCATCAAGTATCGTCCTGGCAAATCGAATGCCGATGCTGACACGCTGTCCAGATATCCAGTTAAATTGCACAACCACTTGCCAGAGTACACAGAGACAATGCTACCTGAAGTTATCTCTGCAATTTGGCAAGGTGACAAAGCCATGAGAGACAGTGAAGTGCCATGGGTTGCAGTTTTACAGTTAAACTCGAGTTCCAGTGAAACAAACACGGAAGGTACTCCCGTAATCCCACCCGAAGATCTCAGAACTGCACAAAAAGAGGACAAGTCGATCTGTGAAGTGATACAATTGAAGAAAAGAGGGTGGAATCCAAATGCAAAGGACAAGAGACAAATGACACGTGAAACAAGGAAACTAGTACATGAGTGGAACAGACTAAAACTTGAAAAAGGACTGCTATACAGGTTTACTGAAAAAAGAAAACAACTAGTTCTGCCAGACAAACTGACTAAGACTGTTTTGAAACAGTTGCATGATGATATGGGTCATGTAGGTGCAGATAAGGTCATCCACTTAGCTAGAGAACGCTTTTATTGGCCATTTATGCAGCGCGACATAGAAGAGTATGTCATTCGCCAATGCACTTGTGTCAAACAGAAACGTCCATGTGTTCCTGATAGGGCTCCAATGGGGTCGATCACCACAAGTGCCCCATTTGAACTTTTATCAGTAGACTACCTGCACCTGGAACCGAGTAAAGGGGGTTATGAGTATATATTAGTCCTGGTAGACCACTTCACACGTTTTGCGCAAGCTTATCCAACTAAAAATAAGTCAGGCAAAACAGCAGCTGAGAAAATATTCCATGACTTCATCCCGAGGTTCGGATACCCTGAAAAACTCCACCATGATCAGGGTCGGGAGTTCGAAAATGGCCTATTCCAAAGACTCCAACAACTTGCAGGAGTGGCCCATTCTCGAACTACCTCTTACCATCCTCAGGGGAATCCTGTTGAGCGCCTAAACAGAACTCTCCTTCAAATGTTACGTACCCTGCATGAAAAAAAGAAAACACAGTGGAAAGAACATTTGCCTCACATTCTCCATGCGTACAATTGTACAAGACATGAAGCTACAGGCTATTCACCCTTCTTTCTTTTGTATGGTAGAATGCCTAGACTACCAGTAGACTTACTTTTTGACATTAAACCTGAAAGTGACTGTAAATCCAAACAAGAGTATGCTGAAAATGATGATTTTGGAGAGAATGAACCAGTTGAATGAAGCAGAAGTAAATGAGCTGTGGCTAACATAACGTGTCTCTTTCGTCTGTCCACAGCGACACCACACCTTTAGGCTACACAGTCTAACCTTAGCTGTGTGCCACTTGCTACTGGCCAGCTTTCGCCTAGGGCTGACGCCGGTAACATATGAAATATGGGCCCTTTTCTCATCTGTTTTGCCTTAACACTGCTGCTCACGTACCGCCCCGGCTTCTGGGAAACCATCAAGTTTGCCTGGATCCAGTATGTGACTCTCCTGCTGGTGTTCCTTTGGGTGCTCCAGCGCATCCAGACCTTTGTGTTCGAGAAGCAGCTCCTGACCACCGCATTCGGGAACCGGTAGCGGGCCTGATAACAGGGGAGGATGAGGCAGCCTACAGGGATGAGATCCTCCGACTGGAACAGTGGTGTTCAGTGAATAACCTGACTCTGAACACTGCCAAAACCAAGGAGCTCATCCTGGACTTCAGGAAGAACAGAGCTGCCCCTGCACCCCTGTTCATCAACGGCGAATGTGTGGAGAGGGTAGAGTCCTTCAGGTATCTTGGAGTCCACATCGCAGCAGACCTCTCTTGGTCTGTGAACACTGCGGCAGTGGTAAAGAAAGCCCAGCAGCGGCTTCATTTCCTGAGGGTTCTCAGGAGGGAAAACCTGAACACCCAGCTGCTGGTGACCTTCTACCGCTCCAGCATAGAGAGTCTGCTGACCTATGCCATCACGGTGTGGTACTCCAGCTGCACTGAGGCAGAGAAGAAGAGGCTGCACAGGGTAGTAAGGACAGCAGAGAAGATTATCGGCTGCCCTCTGCCCTCTCTTCTGGACTTGTACAACTCCAGCTGCCTCAGGAGAGCTCTGAACATTGTCAAGGACACTTCTCACCCCGGCCATCACCTTCTTGCCCTGTTGCCCTCTGGCAGGCGCTACAGGTCACTCCGCTCACGGACTAACAGATTCAGGGACAGTTTCTATCCAAGAGCTGTCACAGCACTCAATTTACAGTATTCAAACTCACTCTGACAATTCACTAAATCTGCACTTTACACCACTGGTCACTTTCCAAATCATGTGCAATAATCATCATATATCTACCTCCTTTAAATCTTTTTTTAATCTTGTATTTATTTTGTGTTTGTATTTATTTTTGTGTTTGTCTGTATTTATTTTTTTTGTTTGTGTCTTCTTTTAAACAAAAAGGGAGATGCCACTCAATTTCGTTGTATCTTTTGTTACAATGACAATAAAGGCTATTCTGATTCTGATTCTGATTCTGAACCAGCCCCCCACCACAAACTGCACTGAGGAGCCGCCATCGGGCTGAGTGCATTTACGGATACGAGCTAAATGTGTCAGAAATGCTACTGTTTTTAGGCATTTCTTTGCTAATTAATACCACATCGTTGTTTAAAGTTTTATTTTCCACAAAGCTTTTTTTTAATGTTCTGTTCTACACGACTAGTCAAAAATTTGAACACAATTTTTCATTAATGTTTCTTCTTTATTTCAATGCTTAATTTCATTCTAAACTCTCACTGGAGGCCTCAAAACTATGAATGACACGTGCAGAATGTAGCAAACAAAAAATAAACTCAAAATGATTCAGAAGTTGTTTTAGACTTTAGATTTTTAAAAGTAGCCTTTACCCTTTGCTCTGATCATTTTTACAGGTTTCTTCAAGTTAAATTCAAGGCATTTTAAGACCTTTTATATACATTTTATACCTATTTCACAGCCTATATTAGACCTATTAGACTTATGATACAAAAACAAAACACATACACACAAAAAGGGACACAAAAAAGCCCACAGAGTAATTACCTACTTATCTTACACATATATACAAGGTATACACTACACTACACAGAGTCAAGCATTGTTAGTTGTTCCACATAAGAAATAAAGGATCGCCACACTGCATCAAACTTGCCTATTGATGCATTCAATGTGTATCTAATCTTTTCAACCTTCAGAAAAAACATTACATCACATATCCATCTGCCAAAAGAAGGAGATTTATCATTTTTCCAATTTAACAAAATAAGTCGCCGAGCTAAGAGTGAGACTTTAGATTTTTAAAAGTAGCCTTTACCCTTTGCTCTGATCATTTTTACAGGTTTCTTCAAGTTAAATTCAAGGCATTTTAAGACCTTTTATATACATTTTATACCTATTTCACAGCCTATATTAGACCTATTAGACTTACCAGCAAATAAAACTAAATTCTTGAATTTGTGTTTGTTTATTTCTCAAACAAAGGAATCTGGGGAGTATTGTTTGGAGTATTTTGACCCAGGGCTGCACTTCGTTCTCAGTTATTGTTTCCATCACGCTTTATTTACCAGTGGGTGGTGCCGTAGCGCTCCTGTGGGGACTAGAGGGACACAGAGCAGGCGCAGCTGCAGAAGTAAACGAGCTGTGGCTAACATAACGTGTCTCTTTCGTCTGTCCACAGGTATGAGTAAAAAGTAATTATATTAACACAGACTTAGTCTGGAGGACGTATTTGGATAATTGTGTGGAGGTTTCTGAGAGTTTGGTCAGTGTTGACAATGTGTTTTGTGCTGCTTCATGCGGTCTGATTTCTGGCATCCACTATGTTCAATGTTAAGTTTTGTCGGATTGAATAGTAGTAGTAGTGACAATTCCGAGCTGTATTTGGGCGGGTTCATTGGTGAAAGTACTTATTGACATGCTCAGGTGCCGTTGTACCGTTTTCAGAGCAGATAACTGCTAGATCCAGGTGTAGGACAGCCGCGGTTCATGTTTTGAACCGAGTCTGTTTTGCCGCGATGCGCAGGCGCTTTTCCTTTTATGTTACCGACCCGCTTGAGTGATGTATGTGTGTTTACAATTTTATGTATAACTGTATGTATTTATTTGTATTTTATGGTTTATTTTTATTGTCTATCAAGTATTTGTTTATTTATTGTCATTTATTATTTTATTAATTATATGATTTTGGAGAGAATGAACCAGTTGAATGAAGCAGAAGTAAATGAGCTGTGGCTAACATAACGTGTCTCTTTCGTCTGTCCACAGCGACACCACACCTTTAGGCTACACAGTCTAACCATAGCTGTGTGCCACTTGCTACTGGCCAGCTTTCCCCTAGGGCTGACGCCGGTAACATATGAAATATGGGCCCTTTTCTCATCTGTTTTGCCTTAACACTGCTGCTCACGTACCGCCCCGGCTTCTGGGAAACCATCAAGTTTGCCTGGATCCAGTACGTGACTCTCCTGCTGGTGTTCCTTTGGGTGCTCCAGCGCATCCAGACCTTTGTGTTCGAGAAGCAGCTCCTGACCACCGTACCCGGGGAACCGGTAGCGGGCCTGATAACAGGGGAGGATGAGGCAGCCTACAGGGATGAGATCCTCCGACTGGAACAGTGGTGTTCAGTGAATAACCTGACTCTGAACACTGCCAAAACCAAGGAGCTCATCCTGGACTTCAGGAAGAACAGAGCTGCCCCTGCACCCCTGTT
Organism: Odontamblyopus lacepedii; assembly: GCA_034769755.1. Classification (NCBI taxonomy): domain Eukaryota; kingdom Metazoa; phylum Chordata; class Actinopteri; order Gobiiformes; family Gobiidae; genus Odontamblyopus; species Odontamblyopus lacepedii. The sequence goes on from CM068348.1 coordinate 6,640,302, forward strand.
CATCAACGGCGAATGTGTGGAGAGGGTAGAGTCCTTCAGGTATCTTGGAGTCCACATCGCAGCAGACCTCTCTTGGTCTGTGAACACTGCGGCAGTGGTAAAGAAAGCCCAGCAGCGGCTTCATTTCCTGAGGGTTCTCAGGAGGGAAAACCTGAACACCCAGCTGCTGGTGACCTTCTACCGCTCCAGCATAGAGAGTCTGCTGACCTATGCCATCACGGTGTGGTACTCCAGCTGCACTGAGGCAGAGAAGAAGAGGCTGCACAGGGTAGTAAGGACAGCAGAGAAGATTATCGGCTGCCCTCTGCCCTCTCTTCTGGACTTGTACAACTCCAGCTGCCTCAGGAGAGCTCTGAACATTGTCAAGGACACTTCTCACCCCGGCCATCACCTTCTTGCCCTGTTGCCCTCTGGCAGGCGCTACAGGTCACTCCGCTCACGGACTAACAGATTCAGGGACAGTTTCTATCCAAGAGCTGTCACAGCACTCAATTTACAGTATTCAAACTCACTCTGACAATTCACTAAATCTGCACTTTACACCACTGGTCACTTTCCAAATCATGTGCAATAATCATCATATATCTACCTCCTTTAAATCTTTTTTTAATCTTGTATTTATTTTGTGTTTGTATTTATTTTTGTGTTTGTCTGTATTTATTTTTTTTGTTTGTGTCTTCTTTTAAACAAAAAGGAGATGCCACTCAATTTCGTTGTATCTTTTGTTACAATGACAATAAAGGCTATTCTGATTCTGATTCTGATTCTGAACCAGCCCCCCACCACAAACTGCACTGAGGAGCCGCCATCGGGCTGAGTGCATTTACGGATACGAGCTAAATGTGTCAGAAATGCTACTGTTTTTAGGCATTTCTTTGCTAATTAATACCACATCGTTGTTTAAAGTTTTATTTTCCACAAAGCTTTTTTTTAATGTTCTGTTCTACACGACTAGTCAAAAATTTGAACACAATTTTTCATTAATGTTTCTTCTTTATTTCAATGCTTAATTTCATTCTAAACTCTCACTGGAGGCCTCAAAACTATGAATGACACGTGCAGAATGTAGCAAACAAAAAATAAACTCAAAATGATTCAGAAGTTGTTTTAGACTTTAGATTGTTAAAAGTAGCCTTTACCCTTTGCTCTGATCATTTTTACAGGTTTCTTCAAGTTAAATTCAAGGCATTTTAAGACCTTTTATATACATTTTATACCTATTTCACAGCCTATATTAGACCTATTAGACTTATGATACAAAAACAAAACACATACACACAAAAAGGGACACAAAAAAGCCCACAGAGTAATTACCTACTTATCTTACACATATATACAAGGTATACACTACACTACACAGAGTCAAGCATTGTTAGTTGTTCCACATAAGAAATAAAGGATCGCCACACTGCATCAAACTTGCCTATTGATGCATTCAATGTGTATCTAATCTTTTCAACCTTCAGAAAAACATTACATCACATATCCATCTGCCAAAAGAAGGAGATTTATCATTTTTCCAATTTAACAAAATAAGTCGCCGAGCTAAGAGTGAGACTTTAGATTTTTAAAAGTAGCCTTTACCCTTTGCTCTGATCATTTTTACAGGTTTCTTCAAGTTAAATTCAAGGCATTTTAAGACCTTTTATATACATTTTATACCTATTTCACAGCCTATATTAGACCTATTAGACTTACCAGCAAATAAAACTAAATTCTTGAATTTGTGTTTGTTTATTTCTCAAACAAAGGAATCTGGGGAGTATTGTTTGGAGTATTTTGACCCAGGGCTGCACTTCGTTCTCAGTTATTGTTTCCATCACGCTTTATTTACCAGTGGGTGGTGCCGTAGCGCTCCTGTGGGGACTAGAGGGACACAGAGCAGGCGCAGCTGCAGAAGTAAACGAGCTGTGGCTAACATAACGTGTCTCTTTCGTCTGTCCACAGGTATGAGTAAAAAGTAATTATATTAACACAGAGTTAGTCTGGAGGTATTTGGATAATTGTGTGGAGGTTTCTGAGAGTTTGGTCAGTGTTGACAATGTGTTTTGTGCTGCTTCATGCGGTCTGATTTCTGGCATCCACTATGTTCAATGTTAAGTTTTGTCGGATTGAATAGTAGTAGTAGTGACAATTCCGAGCTGTATTTGGGCGGGTTCATTGGTGAAAGTACTTATTGACATGCTCAGGTGCCGTTGTACCGTTTTCAGAGCAGATAACTGCTAGATCCAGGTGTAGGACAGCCGCGGTTCATGTTTTGAACCGAGTCTGTTTTGCCGCGATGCGCAGGCGCTTTTCCTTTTATGTTACCGACCCGCTTGAGTGATGTATGTGTGTTTACAATTTTATGTATAACTGTATGTATTTATTTGTATTTTATGGTTTATTTTTATTGTCTATCAAGTATTTGTTTATTTATTGTCATTTATTATTTTATTAATTATATGATTTTGGAGAGAATGAACCAGTTGAATGAAGCAGAAGTAAATGAGCTGTGGCTAACATAACGTGTCTCTTTCGTCTGTCCACAGCGACACCACACCTTTAGGCTACACAGTCTAACCTTAGCTGTGTGCCACTTGCTACTGGCCAGCTTTCCCCTAGGGCTGACGCCGGTAACATATGAAATATGGGCCCTTTTCTCATCTGTTTTGCCTTAACACTGCTGCTCACGTACCGCCCCGGCTTCTGGGAAACCATCAAGTTTGCCTGGATCCAGTACGTGACTCTCCTGCTGGTGTTCCTTTGGGTGCTCCAGCGCATCCAGACCTTTGTGTTCGAGAAGCAGCTCCTGACCACCGTACCCGGGGAACCAGCCCCCCACCACAAACTGCACTGAGTGCATTTACGGATACGAGCTAAATGTGTCAGAAATGCTGTTTTTAGGCATTTCTTTGCTAATTAATACCACATCGTTGTTTAAAGTTTTATTTTCCACAAAGCTTTTTTTTTTTAAAGTTCTGTTCTACACGATTAGTCAAAAATTTGAACACAACTGTTGAACAAGTTGAAGTACAAGAACCGGATGTGTCAGTCCCAGCTGTCAAACTCGAATCGGCACCAAAGCCAATTGTCACGATCCCAGCCGTGGAATTACCGGTAATGGATACTGTCACTGATGTGGAAACGGAACAACTGCCTGTTAATGTGTCTGATGCACAAGAGGAAACAGTCCGCAGATCAACCAGAATAGTTAAACCAAGAGAAGTGTTCACTTACAATGAGTTTGGGCAACCATCTTACCAGGCATGGAGACCCGCAGTAAACATGCTTGCTTGTGTTCCAATGCCCTATTGCCCCACCCAACCTGACCTGTACTATTACCCTACTCTTGTATGGACCTATTAGGAAAAAAAAAAGTGACCATTCACATTATTCACAGGTCAAGTAATATGACTTTTCAAGACTGTGTGTGACCTGTTGAGCCACTTGGTGTAAGATGCCGGAGTCATCTTTTAAAGCAGGGGAGAGTGTAATGGGTATATTTAAAGTTTCGTGAAGAAACAGATATCCCCTCAATTTTTTTTGTTGTATGACAATGTGCCTTTTATTTTGGGGTGCAATGCACACTCCGACCAGTGGGTGGTGCCGTAGCGCTCCTGTGGGGACTAGAGGGACACAGAGCAGGCGCAGCTGCAGAAGTAAACGGGCTGTGGCTAACATAACGTGTCTCTTTCGTCTGTCCACAGGTATGAGTAAAAAGTAATTATATTAACTCAGACTTAGTCAGGAGGTATTTGGATAATTGTGTGGTGGTTTCTGAGAGTTTGGTCAGTGTTGACAATGTGTTTTGTGCTGCTTCATGCGGTCTGATTTCTCGCATCCACTATGTTCAATGTTAAGTTTTGTCGGATTGAATAGTAGTAGTAGTGACAATTCCGAGCTGTATTTGGGCGGGTTCATTGGTGAAAGTACTTATTGACATGCTCAGGTGCCGTTGTACCGTTTTCAGAGCAGATAACTGCTAGATCCAGGTGTAGGACAGCCGCTGTTTATGTTTTGAACCGAGTCTGTTTTGCCGCGATGCGCAGGCGCTTTTCCTTTTATGTTACCGACCCGCTTGAGTGATGTATGTGTGTTTACAATTTTATGTATAACTGTATGTATTTATTTGTATTTTATGGTTTATTTTTATTGTCTATCAAGTATTTGTTTATTTATTGTCATTTATTATTTTATTAATTATATGATTTTGGAGAGAATGAACCAGTTGAATGAAGCAGAAGTAAATGAGCTGTGGCTAACATAACGTGTCTCTTTCGTCTGTCCACAGCGACACCACACCTTTAGGCTACACAGTCTAACCTTAGCTGTGTGCCACTTGCTACTGGCCAGCTTTCCCCTAGGGCTGACGCCGGTAACATATGAAATATGGGCCCTTTTCTCATCTGTTTTGCCTTAACACTGCTGCTCACGCATCGCCCGGCTTCTGGGAAACCATCAAGTTTGCCTGGATCCAGTACGTGACTCTCCTGCTGGTGTTCCTTTGGGTGCTCCAGCGCATCCAGACCTTTGTGTTCGAGAAGCAGCTCCTGACCACCGTACCCGGGGAACCAGCCCCCCACCACAAACTGCACTGAGGAGCCGCCATCGGGCTGAGTGCATTTACGGATACGAGCTAAATGTGTCAGAAATGCTGTTTTTAGGCATTTCTTTGCTAATTCTTTCTGATGTAGGCTAAAGCTAAAGCTGTGTACGTTTTAGGTACGTTTTGATTTTAGCCCAGTGACACACACTGTAGCCTACCAGGTTTCAGCTGTGTGGGGCTTGTGGACACACCTTCCGCTGACACACCATGGTTTTGCCCTTGTGCTGGATGATGTTTTTTTTTTTGGTATGCTTTTTGTTCTTTTGCACTTATAAATGTATTATTATTTTGTTGTTATTATTATTTTTACTTGTGTTGTCCATGTTTACATGCTGAAAAGATTTATACTTTGAATGCCAATCTGCACTGACATTAGTTATCATTATTGTTATTAATTAATATTGATGATGCTTACATGCTGGAAACATTTTTTGCATTATTTTTGCACTGTTAACTGTTTCCAAATTACAACTGTTTAAGTTTAACTTAAAGGATTTTCTGAGATGTGCTATGGCCCTAGTCTCCTCAACATCTTTCGCCTCCACTTGTGCACGACCCCTTGTGAATGTAGGTATTTTTACTTCAGCACACATCATACTCACACTTTCTGATATTAAAGCCCCTATCTGCCAGCACAATGTCACCTGGTAACAGTTGGTTCAGGAAACCACTCTGCTCAGTTATGTGTTTGTCGCTTGTCCGTCCACCCCACCCTCTCGATATGAATGAAATGACTCCCTGGGGCGTGATCACAATTAGGTATTTCATGGTGTATGCGTGTTTGTATTGAGAGAAAGTCTGTGCCCTTGCCAGTACATTTGAGGGTTTCTCGATGAAGACCTCGAAGCAGTCCACAATGGCAGCCACATTTTTCCCAAAAGACTCTACAAACTGGTGTGGCATACTGGTCAACAAGCATTCCCTGCTTGGCCAGTGTACCAAAGGAGACAGCTGTGTGTACATCACTCCAAGGGTATGGTGAAAGGCATCGGCAACTGTTGTTCTATGTACTCTAAATAGATGGCTGAGGTGCTGTATTGGCAGGTCTAGTCTCAGGCGCATTAAAGTCAATAAGACAAGCTGGAAGGGTGAGAGCTTCTTCATCCTACCTTGAGGCAGATAGGGAGTGAGGGTAAGTAGAAGTGTCTGAAACAAAGCAAAGTTTGGAAGGCCGGTGTAATACTTAACTGTGTTATCATCACCACTCAGAAAGTTCTCGTTCATCCGGTACTCATCAAGCTCCTGCTTCAGCGCTCTGTTTTCCTCCAAAAGACTATTGATAACATCTCGTCTAGATGAACAGAGTCCACATTCCATGTCCTGGTCTGGCGGCGGTGGCGACGGCTGCTGGTCCTGGGCTGGCGGTGGTGACGGCTGCTGGTCCTGGGCTGGCGGTGGCGACGGCTGCTGGTCCTGGGCTGGCGGTGGCGGCTGCTCCAGATGCTGGGTCCTGCGGTTTATTTGCCGCTGATACCTCGCTCCATCAGTTTTTTTTTACATCATTGTGGCCTAACTGCAAGGATGGTGTCCAGTCAGGGTGGTTCTGTAACATCTGGTATGATGGTTTACCTACAACAGAGCAATTAGAAAATCGATGTAATCAATGCTTTAAACTGGCAACAAGGTAGCATAATGTCATGAACAGAATATCAAATACTTCTTAGTAATCTCCTAAGATGGTTTACATAAAACAAAATAATTACATTATGAAAAAATAAATAAGCAATGCTTTAAACTAGCAAACCCAGTGCAGAACATGCAAAATAAAGAGGGTACTCTTGGCTCAGGGGGTACACAAGACAAAAAAGGTTGAGAACCACTTTTGTAGAGAACAAATAGACAGACAAACGCATTACAGCAACCATATTCCACCATCAAGGTAGCATTATGTCATGAGCAAAATCTCATCTACTTTTCAGTTAACTAGACGAGATGTTAATGATTAGTCATTGCAAAGAAGCAACAGTTTGATAGTTAGCTGGGCAGCAACTTCTGATGCACGTCAGGGGTTACAACAACAGAAGGTAACATTCCTAGCTAAACAACAACATAAAGATATTTTTAGAGAACATACCCGAGTGAAAATGTAGAGAACAGACTCTCATGGATTGGGGGGTGCGATCGAAAGTAAGGTCCTTTATTCTAATTGCAGCCAACCAAGCAATCCGACGTCTCCTTGTCAGGTCAGAGACCTCCTCTCCTTGATGCTTTGTCCATTTAGGTATCCTAAAAAACTGTATGCCATTGTTCCTAGGTTTTCCATTATAATCATGTGAAGTACTGGAGCAGTTTTTATACAACAGTGATTTCCAGGCATCGTAAAACAGCGCTAGGCAGCTAACAGAAAATGTAAACAACAGGGCTCCATAGACAGTAAACAGGGCTCTTGCCGCCGGAATCCTTCCATCATGGCGGAGAGGGGGAGAATCTCGCGATGTCGAGGGGAGGGGCTCTGAGCTCTGACGACAACTCCTCAATCTCAATACCACATCGTTGTTTAAAGTTTTATTTTCCACAAAGCTTTTTTTAAAAGTTCTGTTCTACACGACTAGTCAAAAATTTGAACACAATTTTTCATTAATGTTTCTTCTTTATTTCAATGCTTAATTTCATTCTAAACTCTCACTGGAGGCCTCAAAACTATGAATGACACGTGCAGAATGTAGCAAACAAAAAATAAACTCAAAATGATTCAGAAGTTGTTTTAGATTTTAGATTTTTAAAAGTAGCCTTTACCCTTTGCTCTGATCATTTTTACAGGTTTCTTCAAGTTAAATTCAAGGCATTTTAAGACCTTTTATATACATTTTATACCTATTTCACAGCCTATATTAGACCTATTAGACTTACCAGCAAATAAAACTAAATTCTTGAATTTGTGTTTGTTTATTTCTCAAACAAAGGAATCTGGGGAGTATTGTTTGGAGTATTTTGACCCAGGGCTGCGCTTCGTTCTCAGTTATTGTTTCCATCACGCTTTATTTAGGCGACGTTATTTAACCAGATAATGGTGTTTGACAAATTTAACTTTTTAGGAGAAATGTGACACGAAGAAGTCACATACTGCACAAATTTTAAGACCCAGATATAAGAATTCTTACACTTTTTCAAGTCTTTTAAAGGTATTATTTCCAAATTCATAAATTCAAGGGTTTTAAGACTTTTTAAGACACTGTAGGTGTTACAACCACGGCCCCTGAAAAAGGGGGATAAAACTTGAGTAAATAAAACAGCAGTTGTTCAGGTCTCAAGTCAGTGGTTTTTAATGACGCAAGACCGAACCAGAGCTCCCCCTACTGTCCACCGGACCGGATGTGCTTCATTCAATCAAATACAATATAATGCAATACAAATAATAATCACGTACCAGTTAAATGAAATTACTTCACCTTTTTAATATAAATCCTACTATAATTATATATGGAACAGTAGTAATATTGTATAATAAATGTATACCTTTTAAATTGTAAATGTACGTAATCTTTTAAATTGTCTTGTTTTACAACCATTACACACACCCCTTGGAAATGAGATGTCGTCCCGACATCTGACTCAAAACACAAATATGTGGAACCATTAGAACTACTATTTAGAAATATGTCAAAGTGCATGTAACCTTATGGAACATGTTACAGCTTACTGAAAAGAAATATACTTAGGTATTACTGTTAGCAATATCTCAATGCAAAACCATTATATTACCACACTTTCAATTGTTACCAAAAGACAGTATCTCTCAGTATGGTCTTCTTAGTTTACACAGTTTCATTATAACCTCAGTCACTCATTACATCTTGTCACTTTCAGCTTTTCAGGTTATTATCCCATATTACATCAATTTTCCCAATCAGTTGTATCAATAGTGTTACTCTTATGTGACCCTTATCTGTTATACAACAGTCCATGGAATTCAGGTGAGTGCTGTTTATGAAACAGTTCATATTTGTGCTTAATGTTCTTGTAGAAGCAGTCGTTGTTATGATCACCAAGTGTTAAATGTCTCTTATAGTGCTATAGTGCATCAATAGAATGACTGGTAATCATAATAATGGAACATATTTGGGTACCTCCATAATGTCTCTACTGCTTGTAGACCACAGGGCTGCTGGTAAGCTCCTGGCCAGATGCTGCAACAGGAAGGCTTACCGAGTTCATCATAGGTGAAAACCCTTGGTGGATGTCTCTCTCGGCGTGGCCGTCGAGGTGTCGGGTCCAGCTCCATGGAGTTGCTCCTTGAGGGTGCTGGGATGTCATCATTGGTGGCTGCGTTGTTGGGAGAGGAGACGTCTTCCTGGATGGTTGCTGCTGCTCTTTGATTCGGTGTCTCTTCCTGGACGTGCTCTTGTTGTTCTTCTCTTTGCACAATGGGATGTTGTGGAGAGGCTGGTGTGTTTTCTACTTCATCTTGATCTGTGCCTACAGTATCATTAACACAGTCTGTTTCTAGTGGCACATTTTCATCTGCTTGCAGCTGGACTGCTACTTGAGGTTCAGTGGGATAATAGCAGTAGTACCATTCGTCCTCCTCATCACTACTTTCTTCTTCTTGGGCAGCTGTTGGTGTTCTTTCTTTAGATCTGTTTCTTTTCTTTGTGCGTGCCACCTTGAGGGGTATTTCTAGTGGTAAGTGATTACAAGGTAGGGGCAAGTTATGATGTAGTATTCTACTCTCTATTTTTACCTTGTTCTGGCATGACTTCATAAATGGGGAGATCTTTGTTTAGTTGTCTCACCACTTTATGAATGCTGTCTTCCCAATGATTGCATAGTTTGCCTGTACCACCTCTAGGGGTCATGTTCCTCACAAGGACGGGATCTCCTTCCTCCAAAACAGAACTTTTCACTTTGTTGTCATGTTTCCTTTTTCCCCTCTCTAATGACTTTTTGCACTTCTCTTTTGCTATTTCATAGGCTTCTTGCATTTGACTTTTCCACTTTTTAATATACTGTTGTTGGTCGTTTGTCCCTGTTTCTTGTGTCACTTTGAATAGAATGTCTATAGGCAGTTGTGGAGCTCGGCCAAATAACAGGTACGTTAGATGAAGTTACCGAAGTAAAATCTGTTAATAGTGTTTTAGACAATCTAAACTCAGACCAAGGAACCAATGTAAACACATGTTCTGCCAATCTCGATGTGATGCAGAATATCAGTGACCAATGCTCAACAAAGGACACTAATGTGAAAAGTGAAAAATGGCACCCACCTGTTGACTTGTCACATTTGAATGAGAAAGAACAAAAGACTGTACAGGACATGCTGTTTGAGGAGTCAGATGTTTTTGCAAAAGTGACTCAGACATCGGCTGCATCCCAAGTCTGCAATTCAAAATCAATCTTACAGACAATGTGCCAGTCCAGACATCCTACAACTCCATTCCAAAGCCGTTGTATAGGGAAGTGAAAGACTATGTTAAAAAACTGCTTGATCACGGCTGGATTAGGAAATCCACTTCTCCCTATTCCTCGCCAGTGGTTTGTGTCAGAAAAAAGGACATGTCATTACGGTTGTGTGTTGATTTCCGGGGATTAAATCGCAAAACTATCCCCGATCGCCACCCACTCCCACGCATTCAAGACCTGCTGGATAACTTGGGGGGCTACTCATGGTTTTCAATACTAGACCAAGGTAGTGCCTACCACCAAGGTTTTGTGGAAGAGAAGTCTAAACACCTCACGGCTTTTAGCATACCTTGGTGGTTATATGAGTGGAACCGCCTCCCATTTGGCCTTACGAACGCCCCAGCGGCCTTTCAAAGATGCATGGAAGGTATTCTAGAAGGTTTAAGAGATGAGTGTTGTTCTCCCTACTTAGATGACGTATTATGTTATTCTAAGACTTTCACGGAGCATGTAAATGACTTAAGACTTGTTCTACACAGACTTAGGGAACATGGTGTAAAGTTACGCCCTAACAAGTGTGAACTTTTTAAATGTCAAATCAGATATGTAGGCCGTCTTGTCACCAGTGAAGGTGTCCAGATAGACCCTAGAGACCTCGAGGCAGTTAACCAGCTCAAAGATAGAGAACCAAAAAATGTTGGAGAAGTTAGAGCTCTCCTGGGCTTCTTAGGTTACTACCGGACATTTATTCAGGACTTTTCAAGGCTTGCAGGGCCTTTATTCAAGCTTGTTGAGGGTTCCAGCGAGGTACAGCATAGGCCCACTAAAAGCCAACCTCGCAAGTCCAAGAAAAATGCAAATGGTCAGCTTCCATCCAAAACGCCTGTTAATTGGACACAAGAACATAGTAAAGTTGTGTCACGTTTTGTGGACATGTTAACCAGTCCACCTATCTTGGCGTACCCAGACTTTAGCCTACCTTTTGTCCTCCATACAGATGCTTCTAATGAAGGACTAGGGGCTGTACTTTATCAGCAACAGAACAACAAACTCCGTGTCATTGCATATGGTTCCAGGACGCTCACGCCGGCTGAAAAAAACTATCACCTTCATTCTGGCAAGCTTGAGTATCTCGCGCTCAAGTGGGCGATCTGTGACAAATTCAGGGATTATCTTTATTATGCGCCAACCTTTACTGTATTCACAGATAATAATCCCCTCACATATGTTTTGAGCACAGCCAAGCTGAATGCAGTAGGGCATCGCTGGGTGGGTGAGTTAGCAGATTTTCACTTTACCATCAAGTATCGTCCTGGCAAATCGAATGCCGATGCTGACACGCTGTCCAGATATCCAGTTAAATTGCACAACCACTTGCCAGAGTACACAGAGACAATGCTACCTGAAGTTATCTCTGCAATTTGGCAAGGTGACAAAGCCATGAGAGACAGTGAAGTGCCATGGGTTGCAGTTTTACAGTTAAACTCGAGTTCCAGTGAAACAAACACTGAAGGTACTCCCGTAATCCCACCCGAAGATCTCAGAACTGCACAAAAAGAGGACAAGTCGATCTGTGAAGTGATACAATTGAAGAAAAGAGGGTGGAATCCAAATGCAAAGGACAAGAGACAAATGACACGTGAAACAAGGAAACTAGTACATGAGTGGAACAGACTAAAACTTGAAAAAGGACTGCTATACAGGTTTACTGAAAAAAGAAAACAACTAGTTCTGCCAGACAAACTGACTAAGACTGTTTTGAAACAGTTGCATGATGATATGGGTCATGTAGGTGCAGATAAGGTCATCCACTTAGCTAGAGAACGCTTTTATTGGCCATTTATGCAGCGCGACATAGAAGAGTATGTCATTCGCCAATGCACTTGTGTCAAACAGAAACGTCCATGTGTTCCTGATAGGGCTCCAATGGGGTCGATCACCACAAGTGCCCCATTTGAACTTTTATCAGTAGACTACCTGCACCTGGAACCGAGTAAAGGGGGTTATGAGTATATATTAGTCCTGGTAGACCACTTCACACGTTTTGCGCAAGCTTATCCAACTAAAAATAAGTCAGGCAAAACAGCAGCTGAGAAAATATTCCATGACTTCATCCCGAGGTTCGGATACCCTGAAAAACTCCACCATGATCAGGGTCGGGAGTTCGAAAATGGCCTATTCCAAAGACTCCAACAACTTGCAGGAGTGGCCCATTCTCGAACTACCCCTTACCATCCTCAGGGGAATCCTGTTGAGCGCCTAAACAGAACTCTCCTTCAAATGTTACGTACCCTGCATGAAGAAAAGAAAACACAGTGGAAAGAACATTTACCTCACATTCTCCATGCGTACAATTGTACAAGACATGAAGCTACAGGCTATTCACCCTTCTTTCTTTTGTATGGTAGAATGCCTAGACTACCAGTGGACTTACTTTTTGACATTAAACCTGAAAGTGACTGTAAATCCAAACAAGAGTATGCTGAAAATGATGATTTTGGAGAGAATGAACCAGTTGAATGAAGCAGAAGTAAATGAGCTGTGGCTAACATAACGTGTCTCTTTCGTCTGTCCACAGCGACACCACACCTTTAGGCTACACAGTCTAACCTTAGCTGTGTGCCACTTGCTACTGGCCAGCTTTCGCCTAGGGCTGTCGCCCGGTAACATATGAAATATGGGCCCTTTTCTCATCTGTTTTGCCTTAACACTGCTGCTCACGCATCGCCCGGCTTCTGGGAAACCATCAAGTTTGCCTGGATCCAGTACGTGACTCTCCTGCTGGTGTTCCTTTGGGTGCTCCAGCGCATCCAGACCTTTGTGTTCGAGAAGCAGCTCCTGACCACCGTACCCGGGGAACCGGTAGCGGGCCTGATAACAGGGGAGGATGAGGCAGCCTACAGGGATGAGATCCTCCGACTGGAACAGTGGTGTTCAGTGAATAACCTGACTCTGAACACTGCCAAAACCAAGGAGCTCATCCTGGACTTCAGGAAGAACAGAGCTGCCCCTGCACCCCTGTTCATCAACGGCGAATGTGTGGAGAGGGTAGAGTCCTTCAGGTATCTTGGAGTCCACATCGCAGCAGACCTCTCTTGGTCTGTGAACACTGCGGCAGTGGTAAAGAAAGCCCAGCAGCGGCTTCATTTCCTGAGGGTTCTCAGGAGGGAAAACCTGAACACCCAGCTGCTGGTGACCTTCTACCGCTCCAGCATAGAGAGTCTGCTGACCTATGCCATCACGGTGTGGTACTCCAGCTGCACTGAGGCAGAGAAGAAGAGGCTGCACAGGGTAGTAAGGACAGCAGAGAAGATTATCGGCTGCCCTCTGCCCTCTCTTCTGGACTTGTACAACTCCAGCTGCCTCAGGAGAGCTCTGAACATTGTCAAGGACACTTCTCACCCCGGCCATCACCTTCTTGCCCTGTTGCCCTCTGGCAGGCGCTACAGGTCACTCCGCTCACGGACTAACAGATTCAGGGACAGTTTCTATCCAAGAGCTGTCACAGCACTCAATTTACAGTATTCAAACTCACTCTGACAATTCACTAAATCTGCACTTTACACCACTGGTCACTTTCCAAATCATGTGCAATAATCATCATATATCTACCTCCTTTAAATCTTTTTTTAATCTTGTATTTATTTTGTGTTTGTATTTATTTTTGTGTTTGTCTGTATTTATTTTTTTTGTTTGTGTCTTCTTTTAAACAAAAAGGGAGATGCCACTCAATTTCGTTGTATCTTTTGTTACAATGACAATAAAGGCTATTCTGATTCTGATTCTGATTCTGAACCAGCCCCCCACCACAAACTGCACTGAGGAGCCGCCATCGGGCTGAGTGCATTTACGGATACGAGCTAAATGTGTCAGAAATGCTACTGTTTTTAGGCATTTCTTTGCTAATTAATACCACATCGTTGTTTAAAGTTTTATTTTCCACAAAGCTTTTTTTTAATGTTCTGTTCTACACGACTAGTCAAAAATTTGAACACAATTTTTCATTAATGTTTCTTCTTTATTTCAATGCTTAATTTCATTCTAAACTCTCACTGGAGGCCTCAAAACTATGAATGACACGTGCAGAATGTAGCAAACAAAAAATAAACTCAAAATGATTCAGAAGTTGTTTTAGACTTTAGATTTTTAAAAGTAGCCTTTACCCTTTGCTCTGATCATTTTTACAGGTTTCTTCAAGTTAAATTCAAGGCATTTTAAGACCTTTTATATACATTTTATACCTATTTCACAGCCTATATTAGACCTATTAGACTTATGATACAAAAACAAAACACATACACACAAAAAGGGACACAAAAAAGCCCACAGAGTAATTACCTACTTATCTTACACATATATACAAGGTATACACTACACTACACAGAGTCAAGCATTGTTAGTTGTTCCACATAAGAAATAAAGGATCGCCACACTGCATCAAACTTGCCTATTGATGCATTCAATGTGTATCTAATCTTTTCAACCTTCAGAAAAAACATTACATCACATATCCATCTGCCAAAAGAAGGAGATTTATCATTTTTCCAATTTAACAAAATAAGTCGCCGAGCTAAGAGTGAGACTTTAGATTTTTAAAAGTAGCCTTTACCCTTTGCTCTGATCATTTTTACAGGTTTCTTCAAGTTAAATTCAAGGCATTTTAAGACCTTTTATATACATTTTATACCTATTTCACAGCCTATATTAGACCTATTAGACTTACCAGCAAATAAAACTAAATTCTTGAATTTGTGTTTGTTTATTTCTCAAACAAAGGAATCTGGGGAGTATTGTTTGGAGTATTTTGACCCAGGGCTGCACTTCGTTCTCAGTTATTGTTTCCATCACGCTTTATTTACCAGTGGGTGGTGCCGTAGCACTCCTGTGGGGACTAGAGGGACACAGAGCAGGCGCAGCTGCAGAAGTAAACGAGCTGTGGCTAACATAACGTGTCTCTTTCGTCTGTCCACAGGTATGAGTAAAAAGTAATTATATTAACACAGACTTAGTCTGGAGGTATTTGGATAATTGTGTGGAGGTTTCTGAGAGTTTGGTCAGTGTTGACAATGTGTTTTGTGCTGCTTCATGCGGTCTGATTTCTGGCATCCACTATGTTCAATGTTAAGTTTTGTCGGATTGAATAGTAGTAGTAGTGACAATTCCGAGCTGTATTTGGGCGGGTTCATTGGTGAAAGTACTTATTGACATGCTCAGGTGCCGTTGTACCGTTTTCAGAGCAGATAACTGCTAGATCCAGGTGTAGGACAGCCGCGGTTCATGTTTTGAACCGAGTCTGTTTTGCCGCGATGCGCAGGCGCTTTTCCTTTTATGTTACCGACCCGCTTGAGTGATGTATGTGTGTTTACAATTTTATGTATAACTGTATGTATTTATTTGTATTTTATGGTTTATTTTTATTGTCTATCAAGTATTTGTTTATTTATTGTCATTTATTATTTTATTAATTATATGATTTTGGAGAGAATGAACCAGTTGAATGAAGCAGAAGTAAATGAGCTGTGGCTAACATAACGTGTCTCTTTCGTCTGTCCACAGCGACACCACATCTTTAGGCTACACAGTCTAACCTTAGCTGTGTGCCACTTGCTACTGGCCAGCTTTCCCCTAGGGCTGACGCCGGTAACATATGAAATATGGGCCCTTTTCTCATCTGTTTTGCCTTAACACTGCTGCTCACGTACCGCCCCGGCTTCTGGGAAACCATCAAGTTTGCCTGGATCCAGTACGTGACTCTCCTGCTGGTGTTCCTTTGGGTGCTCCAGCGCATCCAGACCTTTGTGTTCGAGAAGCAGCTCCTGACCACCGCATTCGGGAACCAGCCCCCCACCACAAACTGCACTGAGGAGCCGCCATCGGGCTGAGTGCATTTACGGATACGAGCTAAATGTGTCAGAAATGCTGTTTTTAGGCATTTCTTTGCTAATTAATACCACATCGTTGTTTAAAGTTTTATTTTCCACAAAGCTTTTTTTTTTTAAAGTTCTGTTCTACACGATTAGTCAAAAATTTGAACACAACTGTTGAACAAGTTGAAGTACAAGAACCGGATGTGTCAGTCCCAGCTGTCAAACTCGAATCGGCACCAAAGCCAATTGTCACGATCCCAGCCGTGGAATTACCGGTAATGGATACTGTCACTGATGTGGAAACGGAACAACTGCCTGTTAATGTGTCTGATGCACAAGAGGAAACAGTCCGCAGATCAACCAGAATAGTTAAACCAAGAGAAGTGTTCACTTACAATGAGTTTGGGCAACCATCTTACCAGGCATGGAGACCCGCAGTAAACATGCTTGCTTGTGTTCCAATGCCCTATTGCCCCACCCAACCTGACCTGTACTATTACCCTACTCTTGTATGGACCTATTAGGAAAAAAAAAAGTGACCATTCACATTATTCACAGGTCAAGTAATATGACTTTTCAAGACTGTGTGTGACCTGTTGAGCCACTTGGTGTAAGATGCCGGAGTCATCTTTTAAAGCAGGGGAGAGTGTAATGGGTATATTTAAAGTTTCGTGAAGAAACAGACATCCCCTCAATTTTTTTTGTTGTATGACAATGTGCCTTTTATTTTGGGGTGCAATGCACACTCCGACCAGTGGGTGGTGCCGTAGCGCTCCTGTGGGGACTAGAGGGACACAGAGCAGGCGCAGCTGCAGAAGTAAACGGGCTGTGGCTAACATAACGTGTCTCTTTCGTCTGTCCACAGGTATGAGTAAAAAGTAATTATATTAACTCAGACTTAGTCAGGAGGTATTTGGATAATTGTGTGGAGGTTTCTGAGAGTTTGGTCAGTGTTGACAATGTGTTTTGTGCTGCTTCATGCGGTCTGATTTCTCGCATCCACTATGTTCAATGTTAAGTTTTGTCGGATTGAATAGTAGTAGTAGTGACAATTCCGAGCTGTATTTGGGCGGGTTCATTGGTGAAAGTACTTATTGACATGCTCAGGTGCCGTTGTACCGTTTTCAGAGCAGATAACTGCTAGATCCAGGTGTAGGACAGCCGCTGTTTATGTTTTGAACCGAGTCTGTTTTGCCGCGATGCGCAGGCGCTTTTCCTTTTATGTTACCGACCCGCTTGAGTGATGTATGTGTGTTTACAATTTTATGTATAACTGTATGTATTTATTTGTATTTTATGGTTTATTTTTATTGTCTATCAAGTATTTGTTTATTTATTGTCATTTATTATTTTATTAATTATATGATTTTGGAGAGAATGAACCAGTTGAATGAAGCAGAAGTAAATGAGCTGTGGCTAACATAACGTGTCTCTTTCGTCTGTCCACAGCGACACCACACCTTTAGGCTACACAGTCTAACCTTAGCTGTGTGCCACTTGCTACTGGCCAGCTTTCCCCTAGGGCTGACGCCGGTAACATATGAAATATGGGCCCTTTTCTCATCTGTTTTGCCTTAACACTGCTGCTCACGTACCGCCCCGGCTTCTGGGAAACCATCAAGTTTGCCTGGATCCAGTACGTGACTCTCCTGCTGGTGTTCCTTTGGGTGCTCCAGCGCATCCAGACCTTTGTGTTCGAGAAGCAGCTCCTGACCACCGTACCCGGGGAACCAGCCCCCCACCACAAACTGCACTGAGGAGCCGCCATCGGGCTGAGTGCATTTACGGATACGAGCTAAATGTGTCAGAAATGCTGTTTTTAGGCATTTCTTTGCTAATTCTTTCTGATGTAGGCTAAAGCTAAAGCTGTGTACGTTTTAGGTACGTTTTGATTTTAGCCCAGTGACACACACTGTAGCCTACCAGGTTTCAGCTGTGTGGGGCTTGTGGACACACCTTCCGCTGACACACCATGGTTTTGCCCTTCTTGTGCTGGATGATGTTTTTTTTTTGGTATGCTTTTTGTTCTTTTGCACTTATAAATGTATTATTATTTTGTTGTTATTATTATTTTTACTTGTGTTGTCCATGTTTACATGCTGAAAAGATTTATACTTTGAATGCCAATCTGCACTGACATTAGTTATCATTATTGTTATTAATTAATATTGATGATGCTTACATGCTGGAAACATTTTTTGCATTATTTTTGCACTGTTAACTGTTTCCAAATTACAACTGTTTAAGTTTAACTTAAAGGATTTTCTGAGATGTGCTATGGCCCTAGTCTCCTCAACATCTTTCGCCTCCACTTGTGCACGACCCCTTGTGAATGTAGGTATTTTTACTTCAGCACACATCATACTCACACTTTCTGATATTAAAGCCCCTATCTGCCAGCACAATGTCACCTGGTAACAGTTGGTTCAGGAAACCACTCTGCTCAGTTATGTGTTTGTCGCTTGTCCGTCCACCCCACCCTCTCGATATGAATGAAATGACTCCCTGGGGCGTGATCACAATTAGGTATTTCATGGTGTATGCGTGTTTGTATTGAGAGAAAGTCTGTGCCCTTGCCAGTACATTTGAGGGTTTCTCGATGAAGACCTCGAAGTAGGGCTGGGCGGTATACCGTTTGAACCGGTATACCGGTAATTTTTATTTTTATGATATGAATTTTTTATTTACCGCCATACCGTGTGTGCGCGCATATGTCGGCAACACAGAGCGGCGGAACGTCGCACAGCGGTAGATTGAGCGGGGGCTGTTTTTCAGTGTTACACCAAACAAGCCAACAAGCCAGGTAAGGATAGCGAGTTGAGTAGAAAGTAAAATCTGCATCTTCTCCCCAATCTCTGCGTAACGTTGGCACTGCAGCACAAAACACTACACAGACGTCCCTGGTAGGCGCGTTTGCTAAAAGGGACCGTCTGTGTAGTGTTAGGCGCGTTTGCTAAAGGGACCGTCTGTGTAGTGTTAGGCGCGTTTGGTAAAGGGACCGTCTGTGTAGTGTTAGGCGCGTTTGGTAAAGGGACCGTCCTGTGTAGTGTTAGCGCGTTTGGTAAAGGGACCGTCCTGTGTAGTGTTAGGCGCGTTTGGTAAAGGGACCGTCTGTGTAGTGTTTTGTGACACGGGCGAGCGCTGGAGCGCGTGAGCCGCGCACTCCGTCTAAAGGGACCGTCTATGACAAGAAAAGCAAACGTTGGAATGATATTACCAACTCTATCACACTCCACTTAGCCAAAGACAAAAATACCGTTAAATACCGTGATACCGTGATAATTTAAAAAAATACCGTGATAACAATTTTTGGTCATACCGCCCAGCTCTACCTCGAAGCAGTCCACAATGGCAGCCACATTTTTCCCAAAAGACTCTACAAACTGGTGTGGCATACTGGTCAACAAGCATTCCCTGCTTGGCCAGTGTACCAAAGGAGACAGCTGTGTGTACATCACTCCAAGGGTATGGTGAAAGGCATCGGCAACTGTTGTTCTATGTACTCTAAATAGATGGCTGAGGTGCTGTATTGGCAGGTCTAGTCTCAGGCGCATTAAAGTCAATAAGACAAGCTGGAAGGGTGAGAGCTTCTTCATCCTACCTTGAGGCAGATATGGAGTGAGGGTAAGTAGAAGTGTCTGAAACAAAGCAAAGTTTGGAAGGCCGGTGTAATACTTAACTGTGTTATCATCACCACTCAGAAAGTTCTCGTTCATCCGGTACTCATCAAGCTCCTGCTTCAGCGCTCTGTTTTCCTCCAAAAGACTATTGATAACATCTCGTCTAGATGAACAGAGTCCACATTCCATGTCCTGGTCTGGCGGCGGTGGCGACGGCTGCTGGTCCTGGGCTGGCGGTGGTGACGGCTGCTGGTCCTGGGCTGGCGGTGGCGACGGCTGCTGGTCCTGGGCTGGCGGTGGCGGCTGCTCCAGATGCTGGGTCCTGCGGTTTATTTGCCGCTGATACCTCGCTCCATCAGTTTTTTTTTACATCATTGTGGCCTAACTGCAAGGATGGTGTCCAGTCAGGGTGGTTCTGTAACATCTGGTATGATGGTTTACCTACAACAGAGCAATTAGAAAATCGATGTAATCAATGCTTTAAACTGGCAACAAGGTAGCATAATGTCATGAACAGAATATCAAATACTTCTTAGTAATCTCCTAAGATGGTTTACATAAAACAAAATAATTACATTATGAAAAAATAAATAAGCAATGCTTTAAACTAGCAAACCCAGTGCAGAACATGCAAAATAAAGAGGGTACTCTTGGCTCAGGGGTACACAAGACAAAAGGTTGAGAACCACTTTTGTAGAGAACAAATAGACAGACAAACGCATTACAGCAACCATATTCCACCATCAAGGTAGCATTATGTCATGAGCAAAATCTCATCTACTTTTCAGTTAACTAGACGAGATGTTAATGATTAGTCATTGCAAAGAAGCAACAGTTTGATAGTTAGCTGGGCAGCAACTTCTGATGCACGTCAGGGGTTACAACAACAGAAGGTAACATTCCTAGCTAAACAACAACATAAATATATTTTTAGAGAACATACCCGAGTGAAAATGTAGAGAACAGACTCTCATGGATTGGGGGGTGCGATCGAAAGTAAGGTCCTTTATTCTAATTGCAGCCAACCAAGCAATCCGACGTCTCCTTGTCAGGTCAGAGACCTCCTCTCCTTGATGCTTTGTCCATTTAGGTATCCTAAAAAACTGTATGCCATTGTTCCTAGGTTTTCCATTATAATCATGTGAAGTACTGGAGCAGTTTTTATACAACAGTGATTTCCAGGCATCGTAAAACAGCGCTAGGCAGCTAACAGAAAATGTAAACAACAGGGCTCCATAGACAGTAAACAGGGCTCTTGCCGCCGGAATCCTTCCATCATGGCGGAGAGGGGGAGAATCTCGCGATGTCGAGGGGAGGGGCTCTGAGCTCTGACGACAACTCCTCAATCTCAATACCACATCGTTGTTTAAAGTTTTATTTTCCACAAAGCTTTTTTTAAAAGTTCTGTTCTACACGACTAGTCAAAAATTTGAACACAATTTTTCATTAATGTTTCTTCTTTATTTCAATGCTTAATTTCATTCTAAACTCTCACTGGAGGCCTCAAAACTATGAATGACACGTGCAGAATGTAGCAAACAAAAAATAAACTCAAAATGATTCAGAAGTTGTTTTAGACTTTAGATTTTTAAAAGTAGCCTTTACCCTTTGCTCTGATCATTTTTACAGGTTTCTTCAAGTTAAATTCAAGGCATTTTAAGACCTTTTATATACATTTTATACCTATTTCACAGCCTATATTAGACCTATTAGACTTACCAGCAAATAAAACTAAATTCTTGAATTTGTGTTTGTTTATTTCTCAAACAAAGGAATCTGGGGAGTATTGTTTGGAGTATTTTGACCCAGGGCTGCGCCGTTCTCAGTTATTGTTTCCATCACGCTTTATTTAGGCGACGTTATTTAACCAGATAATGGTGTTTGACAAATTTAACTTTTTAGGAGAAATGTGACACGAAGAAGTCACATACTGCACAAATTTTAAGACCCAGATATAAGAATTCTTACACTTTTTCAAGTCTTTTAAAGGTATTATTTCCAAATTCATAAATTCAAGGGTTTTAAGACTTTTTAAGACACTGTAGGTGTTACAACCACGGCCCCTGAAAAAGGGGGATAAAACTTGAGTAAATAAAACAGCAGTTGTTCAGGTCTCAAGTCAGTGGTTTTTAATGACGCAAGACCGAACCAGAGCTCCCCCTACTGTCCACCGGACCGGATGTGCTTCATTCAATCAAATACAATATAATGCAATACAAATAATAATCATGTACCAGTTAAATGAAATTACTTCACCTTTTTAATATAAATCCTACTATAATTATATATGGAACAGTAGTAATATTGTATAATAAATGTATACCTTTTAAATTGTAAATGTACGTAATCTTTTAAATTGTCTTGTTTTACAACCATTACACACACCCCTTGGAAATGAGATGTCGTCCCGACATCTGACTCAAAACACAAATATGTGGAACCATTAGAACTACTATTTAGAAATATGTCAAAGTGCATGTAACCTTATGGAACATGTTACAGCTTACTGAAAAGAAATATACTTAGGTATTACTGTTAGCAATATCTCAATGCAAAACCATTATATTACCACACTTTCAATTGTTACCAAAAGACAGTATCTCTCAGTGTGGTCTTCTTAGTTTACACAGTTTCATTATAACCTCAGTCACTCATTACATCTTGTCACTTTCAGCTTTTCAGGTTATTATCCCATATTACATCAATTTTCCCAATCAGTTGTATCAATAGTGTTACTCTTATGTGACCCTTATCTGTTATACAACAGTCCATGGAATTCAGGTGAGTGCTGTTTATGAAACAGTTCATATTTGTGCTTAATGTTCTTGTAGAAGCAGTCGTTGTTATGATCACCAAGTGTTAAATGTCTCTTATAGTGCTATAGTGCATCAATAGAATGACTGGTAATCATAATAATGGAACATATTTGGGTACCTCCATAATGTCTCTACTGCTTGTAGACCACAGGGCTGCTGGTAAGCTCCTGGCCAGATGCTGCAACAGGAAGGCTTACCGAGTTCATCATAGGTGAAAACCCTTGGTGGATGTCTCTCTCGGCGTGGCCGTCGAGGTGTCGGGTCCAGCTCCATGGAGTTGCTCCTTGAGGGTGCTGGGATGTCATCATTGGTGGCTGCGTTGTTGGGAGAGGAGACGTCTTCCTGGATGGTTGCTGCTGCTCTTTGATTCGGTGTCTCTTCCTGGACGTGCTCTTGTTGTTCTTCTCTTTGCACAATGGGATGTTGTGGAGAGGCTGGTGTGTTTTCTACTTCATCTTGATCTGTGCCTACAGTATCATTAACACAGTCTGTTTCTAGTGGCACATTTTCATCTGCTTGCAGCTGGACTGCTACTTGAGGTTCAGTGGGATAATAGCAGTAGTACCATTCGTCCTCCTCATCACTACTTTCTTCTTCTTGGGCAGCTGTTGGTGTTCTTTCTTTAGATCTGTTTCTTTTCTTTGTGCGTGCCACCTTGAGGGGTATTTCTAGTGGTAAGTGATTACAAGGTAGGAGCAAGTTACGATGTAATATTCTACTCTCTCTATTTTTACCTTGTTCTGGCATGACTTCATAAATGGGGAGATCTTTGTTTACTTGTCTCACCACTTTATGAATGCTGTCTTCCCAATGATTGCGTAGTTTGCCTGTACCACCTCTAGGGGTCATGTTCCTCACAAGGACACGATCTCCTTCCTCCAAGACAGAACTTTTCACTTTGTTGTCATGGTTCCTTTTTCCTCTCTCTAATGACTTTTTGCACTTCTCTTTTGCTATTTCATAGGCTTCTTGCATTTGACTTTTCCACTTTTTAATATACTGTTGTTGGTCGTTTGTCCCTGTTTCTTGTGTCACTTTGAATAGAATGTCTATAGGCAGTTGTGGAGCTCGGCCAAATAACAGGTACGTTAGATGAAGTTACCGAAGTAAAATCTGTTAATAGTGTTTTAGACAATCTAAACTCAGACCAAGGAACCAATGTAAACACATGTTCTGCCAATCTCGATGTGATGCAGAATATCAGTGACCAATGCTCAACAAAGGACACTAATGTGAAAAGTGAAAAATGGCACCCACCTGTTGACTTGTCACATTTGAATGAGAAAGAACAAAAGACTGTACAGGACATGCTGTTTGAGGAGTCAGATGTTTTTGCAAAAAGTGACTCAGACATCGGCTGCATCCCAAGTCTGCAATTCAAAATCAATCTTACAGACAATGTGCCAGTCCAGACATCCTACAACTCCATTCCAAAGCCGTTGTATAGGGAAGTGAAAGACTATGTTAAAAAACTGCTTGATCACGGCTGGATTAGGAAATCCACTTCTCCCTATTCCTCGCCAGTGGTTTGTGTCAGAAAAAAGGACATGTCATTACGGTTGTGTGTTGATTTCCGGGGATTAAATCGCAAAACTATCCCCGATCGCCACCCACTCCCACGCATTCAAGACCTGCTGGATAACTTGGGGGGCTACTCATGGTTTTCAATACTAGACCAAGGTAGTGCCTACCACCAAGGTTTTGTGGAAGAGAAGTCTAAACACCTCACGGCTTTTAGCATACCTTGGGGGTTATATGAGTGGAACCGCCTCCCATTTGGCCTTACGAACGCCCCAGCGGCCTTTCAAAGATGCATGGAAGGTATTCTAGAAGGTTTAAGAGATGAGTGTTGTTCTCCCTACTTAGATGACGTATTATGTTATTCTAAGACTTTCACGGAGCATGTAAATGACTTAAGACTTGTTCTACACAGACTTAGGGAACATGGTGTAAAGTTACGCCCTAACAAGTGTGAACTTTTTAAATGTCAAATCAGATATGTAGGCCATCTTGTCACCAGTGAAGGTGTCCAGATAGACCCTAGAGACCTCGAGGCAGTTAACCAGCTCAAAGATAGAGAACCAAAAAATGTTGGAGAAGTTAGAGCTCTCCTGGGCTTCTTAGGTTACTACCGGACATTTATTCAGGACTTTTCAAGGCTTGCAGGGCCTTTATTCAAGCTTGTTGAGGGTTCCAGCGAGGTACAGCATAGGCCCACTAAAAGCCAACCTCGCAAGTCCAAGAAAAATGCAAATGGTCAACTTCCATCCAAAACGCCTGTTAATTGGACACAAGAACATAGTAAAGTTGTGTCACGTTTTGTGGACATGTTAACCAGTCCACCTATCTTGGCGTACCCAGACTTTAGCCTACCTTTTGTCCTCCATACAGATGCTTCTAATGAAGGACTAGGGGCTGTACTTTATCAGCAACAGAACAACAAACTCCGTGTCATTGCATATGGTTCCAGGACGCTCACGCCGGCTGAAAAAAACTATCACCTTCATTCTGGCAAGCTTGAGTATCTCGCGCTCAAGTGGGCGATCTGTGACAAATTCAGGGATTATCTTTATTATGCGCCAACCTTTACTGTATTCACAGATAATAATCCCCTCACATATGTTTTGAGCACAGCCAAGCTGAATGCAGTAGGGCATCGCTGGGTGGGTGAGTTAGCAGATTTTCACTTTACCATCAAGTATCGTCCTGGCAAATCGAATGCCGATGCTGACACGCTGTCCAGATATCCAGTTAAATTGCACAACCACTTGCCAGAGTACACAGAGACAATGCTACCTGAAGTTATCTCTGCAATTTGGCAAGGTGACAAAGCCATGAGAGACAGTGAAGTGCCATGGGTTGCAGTTTTACAGTTAAACTCGAGTTCCAGTGAAACAAACACTGAAGGTACTCCCGTAATCCCACCCGAAGATCTCAGAACTGCACAAAAAGAGGACAAGTCGATCTGTGAAGTGATACAATTGAAGAAAAGAGGGTGGAATCCAAATGCAAAGGACAAGAGACAAATGACACGTGAAACAAGGAAACTAGTACATGAGTGGAACAGACTAAAACTTGAAAAAGGACTGCTATACAGGTTTACTGAAAAAAGAAAACAACTAGTTCTGCCAGACAAACTGACTAAGACTGTTTTGAAACAGTTGCATGATGATATGGGTCATGTAGGTGCAGATAAGGTCATCCACTTAGCTAGAGAACGCTTTTATTGGCCATTTATGCAGCGCGACATAGAAGAGTATGTCATTCGCCAATGCACTTGTGTCAAACAGAAACGTCCATGTGTTCCTGATAGGGCTCCAATGGGGTCGATCACCACAAGTGCCCCATTTGAACTTTTATCAGTAGACTACCTGCACCTGGAACCGAGTAAAGGGGGTTATGAGTATATATTAGTCCTGGTAGACCACTTCACACGTTTTGCGCAAGCTTATCCAACTAAAAATAAGTCAGGCAAAACAGCAGCTGAGAAAATATTCCATGACTTCATCCCGAGGTTCGGATACCCTGAAAAACTCCACCATGATCAGGGTCGGGAGTTCGAAAATGGCCTATTCCAAAGACTCCAGCAACTTGCAGGAGTGGCCCATTCTCGAACTACCCCTTACCATCCTCAGGGGAATCCTGTTGAGCGCCTAAACAGAACTCTCCTTCAAATGTTACGTACCCTGCATGAAGAAAAGAAAACACAGTGGAAAGAACATTTGCCTCACATTCTCCATGCGTACAATTGTACAAGACATGAAGCTACAGGCTATTCACCCTTCTTTCTTTTGTATGGTAGAATGCCTAGACTACCAGTAGACTTACTTTTTGACATTAAACCTGAAAGTGACTGTAAATCCAAACAAGAGTATGCTGAAAATGATGATTTTGGAGAGAATGAACCAGTTGAATGAAGCAGAAGTAAATGAGCTGTGGCTAACATAACGTGTCTCTTTCGTCTGTCCACAGCGACACCACACCTTTAGGCTACACAGTCTAACCTTAGCTGTGTGCCACTTGCTACTGGCCAGCTTTCGCCTAGGGCTGACGCCGGTAACATATGAAATATGGGCCCTTTTCTCATCTGTTTTGCCTTAACACTGCTGCTCACGTACCGCCCCGGCTTCTGGGAAACCATCAAGTTTGCCTGGATCCAGTACGTGACTCTCCTGCTGGTGTTCCTTTGGGTGCTCCAGCGCATCCAGACCTTTGTGTTCGAGAAGCAGCTCCTGACCACCGTACCCGGGGAACCGGTAGCGGGCCTGATAACAGGGGAGGATGAGGCAGCCTACAGGGATGAGATCCTCCGACTGGAACAGTGGTGTTCAGTGAATAACCTGACTCTGAACACTGCCAAAACCAAGGAGCTCATCCTGGACTTCAGGAAGAACAGAGCTGCCCCTGCACCCCTGTTCATCAAGGCGAATGTGTGGAGAGGGTAGAGTCCTTCAGGTATCTTGGAGTCCACATCGCAGCAGACCTCTCTTGGTCTGTGAACACTGCGGCAGTGGTAAAGAAAGCCCAGCAGCGGCTTCATTTCCTGAGGGTTCTCAGGAGGGAAAACCTGAACACCCAGCTGCTGGTGACCTTCTACCGCTCCAGCATAGAGAGTCTGCTGACCTATGCCATCACGGTGTGGTACTCCAGCTGCACTGAGGCAGAGAAGAAGAGGCTGCACAGGGTAGTAAGGACAGCAGAGAAGATTATCGGCTGCCCTCTGCCCTCTCTTCTGGACTTGTACAACTCCAGCTGCCTCAGGAGAGCTCTGAACATTGTCAAGGACACTTCTCACCCCGGCCATCACCTTCTTGCCCTGTTGCCCTCTGGCAGGCGCTACAGGTCACTCCGCTCACGGACTAACAGATTCAGGGACAGTTTCTATCCAAGAGCTGTCACAGCACTCAATTTACAGTATTCAAACTCACTCTGACAATTCACTAAATCTGCACTTTACACCACTGGTCACTTTCCAAATCATGTGCAATAATCATCATATATCTACCTCCTTTAAATCTTTTTTTAATCTTGTATTTATTTTGTGTTTGTATTTATTTTTGTGTTTGTCTGTATTTATTTTTTTTGTTTGTGTCTTCTTTTAAACAAAAAGGGAGATGCCACTCAATTTCGTTGTATCTTTTGTTACAATGACAATAAAGGCTATTCTGATTCTGATTCTGATTCTGAACCAGCCCCCCACCACAAACTGCACTGAGGAGCCGCCATCGGGCTGAGTGCATTTACGGATCTGAGCTAAATGTGTCAGAAATGCTACTGTTTTAGGCATTTCTTTGCTAATTAATACCACATCGTTGTTTAAAGTTTTATTTTCCACAAAGCTTTTTTTTAATGTTCTGTTCTACACGACTAGTCAAAAATTTGAACACAATTTTTCATTAATGTTTCTTCTTTATTTCAATGCTTAATTTCATTCTAAACTCTCACTGGAGGCCTCAAAACTATGAATGACACGTGCAGAATGTAGCAAACAAAAAATAAACTCAAAATGATTCAGAAGTTGTTTTAGACTTTAGATTTTTAAAAGTAGCCTTTACCCTTTGCTCTGATCATTTTTACAGGTTTCTTCAAGTTAAATTCAAGGCATTTTAAGACCTTTTATATACATTTTATACCTATTTCACAGCCTATATTAGACCTATTAGACTTATGATACAAAAACAAAACACATACACACAAAAAGGGACACAAAAAAGCCCACAGAGTAATTACCTACTTATCTTACACATATATACAAGGTATACACTACACTACACAGAGTCAAGCATTGTTAGTTGTTCCACATAAGAAATAAAGGATCGCCACACTGCATCAAACTTGCCTATTGATGCATTCAATGTGTATCTAATCTTTTCAACCTTCAGAAAAAACATTACATCACATATCCATCTGCCAAAAGAAGGAGATTTATCATTTTTCCAATTTAACAAAATAAGTCGCCGAGCTAAGAGTGAGACTTTAGATTTTTAAAAGTAGCCTTTACCCTTTGCTCTGATCATTTTTACAGGTTTCTTCAAGTTAAATTCAAGGCATTTTAAGACCTTTTATATACATTTTATACCTATTTCACAGCCTATATTAGACCTATTAGACTTACCAGCAAATAAAACTAAATTCTTGAATTTGTGTTTGTTTATTTCTCAAACAAAGGAATCTGGGGAGTATTGTTTGGAGTATTTTGACCCAGGGCTGCACTTCGTTCTCAGTTATTGTTTCCATCACGCTTTATTTACCAGTGGGTGGTGCCGTAGCGCTCCTGTGGGGACTAGAGGGACACAGAGCAGGCGCAGCTGCAGAAGTAAACGAGCTGTGGCTAACATAACGTGTCTCTTTCGTCTGTCCACAGGTATGAGTAAAAAGTAATTATATTAACACAGACTTAGTCTGGAGGTATTTGGATAATTGTGTGGAGGTTTCTGAGAGTTTGGTCAGTGTTGACAATGTGTTTTGTGCTGCTTCATGCGGTCTGATTTCTGGCATCCACTATGTTCAATGTTAAGTTTTGTCGGATTGAATAGTAGTAGTAGTGACAATTCCGAGCTGTATTTGGGCGGGTTCATTGGTGAAAGTACTTATTGACATGCTCAGGTGCCGTTGTACCGTTTTCAGAGCAGATAACTGCTAGATCCAGGTGTAGGACAGCCGCGGTTCATGTTTTGAACCGAGTCTGTTTTGCCGCGATGCGCAGGCGCTTTTCCTTTTATGTTACCGACCCGCTTGAGTGATGTATGTGTGTTTACAATTTTATGTATAACTGTATGTATTTATTTGTATTTTATGGTTTATTTTTATTGTCTATCAAGTATTTGTTTATTTATTGTCATTTATTATTTTATTAATTATATGATTTTGGAGAGAATGAACCAGTTGAATGAAGCAGAAGTAAATGAGCTGTGGCTAACATAACGTGTCTCTTTCGTCTGTCCACAGCGACACCACATCTTTAGGCTACACAGTCTAACCTTAGCTGTGTGCCACTTGCTACTGGCCAGCTTTCCCCTAGGGCTGACGCCGGTAACATATGAAATATGGGCCCTTTTCTCATCTGTTTTGCCTTAACACTGCTGCTCACGTAGGCCTACCGCCCCGGCTTCTGGGAAACCATCAAGTTTGCCTGGATCCAGTACGTGACTCTCCTGCTGGTGTTCCTTTGGGTGCTCCAGCGCATCCAGACCTTTGTGTTCGAGAAGCAGCTCCTGACCACCGTACCCGGGGAACCAGCCCCCCACCACAAACTGCACTGAGGAGCCGCCATCGGGCTGAGTGCATTTACGGATACGAGCTAAATGTGTCAGAAATGCTGTTTTTAGGCATTTCTTTGCTAATTAATACCACATCGTTGTTTAAAGTTTTATTTTCCACAAAGCTTTTTTTTTTTAAAGTTCTGTTCTACACGATTAGTCAAAAATTTGAACACAACTGTTGAACAAGTTGAAGTACAAGAACCGGATGTGTCAGTCCCAGCTGTCAAACTCGAATCGGCACCAAAGCCAATTGTCACGATCCCAGCCGTGGAATTACCGGTAATGGATACTGTCACTGATGTGGAAACGGAACAACTGCCTGTTAATGTGTCTGATGCACAAGAGGAAACAGTCCGCAGATCAACCAGAATAGTTAAACCAAGAGAAGTGTTCACTTACAATGAGTTTGGGCAACCATCTTACCAGGCATGGAGACCCGCAGTAAACATGCTTGCTTGTGTTCCAATGCCCTATTGCCCCACCCAACCTGACCTGTACTATTACCCTACTCTTGTATGGACCTATTAGGAAAAAAAAAAGTGACCATTCACATTATTCACAGGTCAAGTAATATGACTTTTCAAGACTGTGTGTGACCTGTTGAGCCACTTGGTGTAAGATGCCGGAGTCATCTTTTAAAGCAGGGGAGAGTGTAATGGGTATATTTAAAGTTTCGTGAAGAAACAGACATCCCCTCAATTTTTGTTGTTGTATGACTGTTGGGTTCAAAACAGGTTAAACACCATCTAAAACATTCAGGAAGAAAGACAAGAGAGATTATTTAGTTTTACTCGCGAGGAGAACGGATTGAGACGTGCCCAGATACACTCTCCAACCCGCTCTGGAGCACGCCCGCCGCCTCCTCACTTTTATTTACATTAGGATGGCCCTGGTTACAATGGGTATCGCTGCTCTAAGGGAAAGGGGGGAAAAACAGCAACGATACCAAGATATGATAAATAAAATAAAATATGATTATGCATTATTGATCAAGGTCGGACAGTAGGCTGAGCGCGGTGACCACGCTGGAGTTTGAGCACATTCAGTTCATGTTTTGCCAAAATCAAACAGCTCCTTGTCTAGAGCTGCAACTATCGAATATTTTTGGAATCGAGTATTCTGTCGATTATATCATCGATTAATCGAGTAATCGGATAAATCACACTTTTTTGTTTTTATACAACTATATCAATAGTGTGTAACGCAACATGAAAGGCCTCTTAAAATGAGCAAGCAATTGCTGTTATTCCTCACAAAAAGGTTTTTATTTAAAGTCAACATTTTTTTTAAACAAGTGTAAAACCTTTGGCTTATTGGCTTATAAGACAGGAGTTTTCTAAGTGACAACGTTAATCCTTTAACTAGCCTAATTAATAAGCTAAATATAGAACTAGCGAACACATAAGTGTTCGTAAACGTCGGTAAAATATTTCCTTTCTCTGATATTGGAATTATTGATGCCAGCGGTTCTAGAT
Source organism: Odontamblyopus lacepedii (assembly GCA_034769755.1). Lineage (NCBI taxonomy): Eukaryota > Metazoa > Chordata > Actinopteri > Gobiiformes > Gobiidae > Odontamblyopus > Odontamblyopus lacepedii. The sequence continues at coordinate 6,671,270 of CM068348.1, forward strand.
TAAATCAGATTTTTGGTAAAAGTAGAACAACGAACTAGACGTTTCTGATATGGGAAACACCGAGTGTGTGCGTGTGTCTGTGTATACGTGAGGAAGGAGCGATTTGAGTGAGATCATTTGCTCTCTTGCTGCTCATTATGCCTCGTTACTATCAACTCATAACACAGGTTACAAATAATTACAAATACTGTACATTCTAATAGGCGTTACTTTTCATTTCAGTTAGCAATCGTAAAAGTATATTACCTCGTAGGTTCTCCGACTCCGCTTAGAGAAGTACAGTTCACATGAGGATGCTTTCGCTTTAAGTGCTGCAGCATTGAAGACGTACTGTTGTGGTACATCAGGTTGGCTTTGCCAGTGCACACTGGCACCGGCCACATCATTATCTGCCATTTCCACACCGTGGAATAAATCGCGCCGCTTCAAATCTTTGAAATGTACGTCATTGATAACTGTCCGTGTGAAACAGTGATCCCAGACTGGCGCAGCAGTCTACAAAGGAGGAGTGATACGATAGCAGAGACATTTTAAATAAATTGACTTTGGTGACATGAATTAAACGAAGCCTCGAGGCAAAGAATTTGCCCCGAATATTTTTTGTAATCGAATTATCCGAGTTACTCGAGTAATCGTTTCAGCCCTATCCTTGTCGCATAGGCTGATAAGCATGGCTCCAGCCAGGCATCGGCTCCACAGCAGTGGAAAAATACTGCACATAGTTTTCAAGCACAAAAGAGATTATTGCAAGTACACAAATATCTAACACATGATTAAGACAAATATGGGATAATATACATAATTATTCTAACAATGACAATGTGCCTTTTATTTTGGGGTGCAATGACACTCCGACCAGTGGGTGGTGCCGTAGCGCTCCTGTGGGGACTAGAGGGACACAGAGCAGGCGCAGCTGCAGAAGTAAACGAGCTGTGGCTAACATAACGTGTCTCTTTCGTCTGTCCACAGGTATGAGTAAAAAGTAATTATATTAACACAGACTTAGTCTGGAGGTATTTGGATAATTGTGTGGAGGTTTCTGAGAGTTTGGTCAGTGTTGACAATGTGTTTTGTGCTGCTTCATGCGGTCTGATTTCTGGCATCCACTATGTTCAATGTTAAGTTTTGTCGGATTGAATAGTAGTAGTAGTGACAATTCCGAGCTGTATTTGGGCGGGTTCATTGGTGAAAGTACTTGAATAATTGACATGCTCAGGTGCCGTTGTACAGTTTTCAGAGCAGATAACTGCTAGATCCAGGTGTAGGACAGCCGCGGTTCATGTTTTGAACCGAGTCTGTTTTGCCGCGATGCGCAGGCGCTTTTCCTTTTATGTTACCGACCCGCTTGAGTGATGTATGTGTGTTTACAATTTTATGTATAACTGTATGTATTTATTTGTATTTTATGGTTTATTTTTATTGTCTATCAAGTATTTGTTTATTTATTGTCATTTATTATTTTATTAATTATATGATTTTGGAGAGAATGAACCAGTTGAATGAAGCAGAAGTAAATGAGCTGTGGCTAACATAACGTGTCTCTTTCGTCTGTCCACAGCGACACCACACCTTTAGGCTACACAGTCTAACCTTAGCTGTGTGCCACTTGCTACTGGCCAGCTTTCCCCTAGGGCTGACGCCGGTAACATATGAAATATGGGCCCTTTTCTCATCTGTTTTGCCTTAACACTGCTGCTCACTACCGCCCGGCTTCTGGGAAACCATCAAGTTTGCCTGGATCCAGTACGTGACTCTCCTGCTGGTGTTCCTTTGGGTGCTCCAGCGCATCCAGACCTTTGTGTTCGAGAAGCAGCTCCTGACCACCGCATTCGGGAACCAGCCCCCACCACAAACTGCACTGAGGAGCCGCCATCGGGCTGAGTGCATTTACGGATCTGAGCTAAATGTGTCAGAAATGCTGTTTTAGGCATTTCTTTGCTAATTAATACCACATCGTTGTTTAAAGTTTTATTTTCCACATTACTCAACTCATCAGGTCCCGACAGGACAGAGATAAATGCATTCTGAATCTCTTTGAAATGTGACTTTATTTCTTTATGCTGGCTAAGTTAATACCACAAGCTCGTTGGGGTTTACTGGGAAGTGGAATTAAGGACCCAAGGAATAACATCATTTTTCCACATGGCAAGGTGGACTCAACTCCATGGGTCAGGCTGCTCCTGGCGGGTTCATTGGTGACAGAGTACTTATTGACATGCTCATTCTGAAGATAACTCTTTGAAATGTGACTGTTTATTTCTTTATGCTGAGTCTAAGTTTCTTCCGCGAAAGCAGCTTTTCCTTTTATGTTACTAAGCTTGAGTGATGTATGTGTGTTTACAATTTTATGTATAACTGTATGTATTTATTTGTATTTTATGGTTTATTTTATTGTCTATCAAGTATTTGTTTATTTATTGTCATTTATTATTTTATTAATTATGATTTTGGAGAGAATGAACCAGTTGAATGAACAGAAGTAAATGAGCTGTGGCTAACATAGCGTGTCTCTATTCGTCTGTCAGTACATGTAACCAGCTGGGTCTACTGGCTGCTTTCCTAGGGCGGGTTAACATATGAAAGTATCTTATTGAACACTGCTCACGTACCGCCCCGGCTTCTGAAACCATCAAGTTTGCCTAGGATCCAGTCTAGCGACTCTCCTGCTAGTGTTCCTTTGGGTGCTCCAGCCATCCAGACCTTTGTGTTCGAGAGTAGCAGCTCCTGACCACTGCCAGGAACCAGCCCCACCACAAACTGCACTTGAGGAGCCATCGTGTGTTTACAATTTTATGCTATAACTGTATTTATTTGTATTTACTACTGTTGTTTAAAGTTTTATTTTCTATCAAGTATTTGTTTATTTATTGTCATTTATTATTTTATTAATTAAATTTTGGAAAACTGAACCAGTTTGAAGCACAATTTGTGGCTAACATTAATGTTTCTTCTTTATCTGTCCAATGCTTAATTTCATTCTAAACTCTCACTGGAACCTTAGCTGTATGCCACTTGCTACTGGCCAGCTTTTCCCCTAGGGCTGACGCCCGGTAACATATGAAATATGGGCCCTTTCTCATCTGTTTTGCCTTAACACTGCTGCTCACGTACCGCCCCGGCTTCTGGGAAACCATCAAGTTTTGCCTGGATCCAGTACGCAGAGTGTCCTGCTGGTGTTCCTTTGGGTGCTCCAGCGCATCCAGACCTTTGTGTTCGAGTAGCAGCTCCTGACCACCATTGCCGGGGAACCAGCCCCCACCACAAACTGCACTGAGGAGCCGCCATCGGGCAAATGCTACTGTTTTTAGGCATTTCTTTGCTAATTAATACTACTTCGTTGTTTAAAGTTTTATTTTCCAAAAAGCTTTTTTTTTTTAAGTTCTGTTCTACACGACTAGTCTAAATTAAATTAAAACTAAATTTGAACACAATTTTTCATTAATGTTTCTTCTTTATTTCAATGCTTAATTTCATTCTAAACTCTCACTGGAGACCTTAGCTGTATGGCACTTGCTACTGGCCAGCTTTCCCCTAGGGCTGACGCCGGTAACATATGAAATATGGGCCCTTTTCTCATCTGTTTTGCCTTAACACTGCTGCTCACGTACCGCCCCGGCTTCTGGGAAACCATCAATTTTGCCTGGATCCAGTACGTGAGTGTCCTGCTGGTGTTCCTTTGGGTGCTCCAGCGCATCCAGACCTTTGTGTTCGAGTAGCAGCTCCTGACCACCGTACCCGGGGAACCAGCCCCCCACCACAAACTGCACTGAGGAGCCGCCATCGGGCAAATGCTACTGTTTTTAGGCATTTCTTTGCTAATTAATACTACTTCGTTGTTTAAAGTTTTATTTTCCAAAAAGCTTTTTTTTAAAGTTCTGTTCTACACGACTAGTCTAAATTAAATTAAAACTAAATTTGAACACAATTTTTCATTAATGTTTCTTCTTTATTTCAATGCTTAATTTCATTCCTAAACTCTCACTGGAGACCTTAGCTGTATGGCACTTGCTACTGGCCAGCTTTCCCCTAGGGCTGGCGCCCCGGTAACATATGAAATATGGGCCCTTTTCTCATCTGTTTTGCCTTAACACTGCTGCTCACGTACCGCCCCGGCTTCTGAGGAAACCATCAATTTTGCCTGGATCCAGTACGTGAGTGTCCTGCTGGTGTTCCTTTGGGTGCTCCAGCGCATCCAGACCTTTGTGTTCGAGTAGCAGCTCCTGACCACCGTACCCGGGGAACCAGCCCCCCACCACAAACTGCACTGAGGAGCCGCCATCGGGCAAATGCTACTGTTTTTAGGCATTTCTTTGCTAATTAATACTACTTCGTTGTTTAAAGTTTTATTTTCCAAAAAGCTTTTTTTTAAAGTTCTGTTCTACACGACTAGTCTAAATTAAATTAAAACTAAATTTGAACACAATTTTTCATTAATGTTTCTTCTTTATTTCAATGCTTAATTTCATTCTAAACTCTCACTGGAGGCCTCAAAACTATGAATGACACGTGCAGAATGTAGCAAACAAAAAATAAACTCAAAATGATTCAGAAGTTGTTTTAGACTTTAGATTTTTAAAAGTAGCCTTTACCCTTTGCTCTGATCATTTTTACAGGTTTCTTCAAGTTAAATTCAAGGCATTTTAAGACCTTTTATATACATTTTATACCTATTTCACAGCCTATATTAGACCTATTAGACTTACCAGCAAATAAAAACTAAATTCTTGAATTTGTGTTTGTTTATTTCTCAAACAAAGGAATCTGGGGAGTAGTGTTTGGAGTATTTTGACCCAGGGCTGCGCTTCGTTCTCAGTTATTGTTTCCATCACGCTTTATTTAGGCGACGTTATTTAACCAGATAATGGTGTTTGACAAATTTAACCTTTTAGGAGAAATGTGACACGAAGAAGTCACATACTGCACAAATTTTAAGACCCAGATATAAGAATTCTTACACTTTTTCAAGTCTTTTAAAGGTATTATTTCCAAATTCATAAATTCAAGGGTTTTAAGACTTTTTAAGACACTGTAGGTGTTACAACCACGGCCCCTGAAAAAGGGGGATAAAACTTGAGTAAATAAAACAGCGGTTGTTCAGGTCTCAAGTCAGTGGTTTTTAATGACGCAAGACCGAACCAGAGCTCCCCCTACTGTCCACCGGACCGGATGTGCTTCATTCAATCAAATACAATATAATGCAATACAAATAATAATCATGTACCAGTTAAATGAAATTACTTCACCTTTTTAATATAAATCCTACTATAATTATATATGGAACAGTAGTAATATTGTATAATAAATGTATACCTTTTAAATTGTAAATGTACGTAATCTTTTAAATTGTCTTGTTTTACAACCATTACACACACCCCTTGGAAATGAGATGTCGTCCCGACATCTGACTCAAAACACAAATATGTGGAACCATTAGAACTACTATTTAGAAATATGTCAAAGTGCATGTAACCTTATGGAACATGTTACAGCTTACTGAAAAGAAATATACTTAGGTATTACTGTTAGCAATATCTCAATGCAAAACCATTATATTACCACACTTTCAATTGTTACCAAAAGACAGTATCTCTCAGTATGGTCTTCTTAGTTTACACAGTTTCATTATAACCTCAGTCACTCATTACATCTTGTCACTTTCAGCTTTTCAGGTTATTATCCCATATTACATCAATTTTCCCAATCAGTTGTATCAATAGTGTTACTCTTATGTGACCCTTATCTGTTATACAACAGTCCATGGAATTCAGGTGAGTGCTGTTTATGAAACAGTTCATATTTGTGCTTAATGTTCTTGTAGAAGCAGTTGTTGTTATGATCACCAAGTGTTAAATGTAGGGCTGAAACGATTACTCGAGTAACTCGGATAATTCGATTACAAAAAATATTCGGGGCAAATTCTTTGCCTCGAGGCTTCGTTTAATTCATGTCACCAAAGTCAATTTATTTAAAATGTCTCTGCTATCGTATCACTCCTCCTTTGTAGACTGCTGCGCCAGTCTGGGATCACTGTTTCACACGGACAGTTATCAATGACGTACATTTCAAAGATTTGAAGCGGCGCGATTTATTCCACGGTGTGGAAATGGCAGATAATGATGTGGCCGGTGCCAGTGTGCACTGGCAAAGCCAACCTGATGTACCACAACAGTACGTCTTCAATGCTGCAGCACTTAAAGCGAAAGCATCCTCATGTGAACTGTACTTCTCTAAGCGGAGTCGGAGAACCTACGAGGTAATATACTTTTACGATTGCTAACTGAAATGAAAAGTAACGCCTATTAGAATGTACAGTATTTGTAATTATTTGTAACCTGTGTTATGAGTTGATAGTAACGAGGCATAATGAGCAGCAAGAGAGCAAATGATCTCACTCAAATCGCTCCCTTCCTCACGTATACACAGACACACGCACACACTCGGTGTTTCCCATATCAGAAACGTCTAGTTCGTTGTTCTACTTTTACCAAAAATCTGATTTAATCTAGAACCGCTGGCATCAATAATTCCAATATCAGAGAAAGGAAATATTTTACCGACGTTTACGAACACTTATGTGTTCGCTAGTTCTATATTTAGCTTATTAATTAGGCTAGTTAAAGGATTAACGTTGTCACTTAGAAAACTCCTGTCTTATAAGCCAATAAGCCAAAGGTTTTACACTTGTTTAAAAAAAATGTTGACTTTAAATAAAAACCTTTTTTGTGAGGAATAACAGCAATTGCTTGCTCATTTTAAGAGGCCTTTCATGTTGCGTTACACACTATTGATATAGTTGTATAAAAACAAAAAAGTGTGATTTATCCGATTACTCGATTAATCGATGATATAATCGACAGAATACTCGATTCCAAAAATATTCGATAGTTGCAGCTCTAGTTAAATGTCTCTTATAGTGCTATTAGTGCTATAGTGCATCAATAGAATGACTGGTAATCATAATAATGGAACATATTTGGGTACCTCCATAATGTCTCTACTGCTTGTAGACCACAGGGCTGCTGGTAAGCTCCTGGCCAGATGCTGCAACAGGAAGGCTTACCGAGTTCATCATAGGTGAAAACCCTTGGTGGATGTCTCTCTCGGCGTGGCCGTCGAGGTGTCGGGTCCAGCTCCATGGAGTTGCTCCTTGAGGGTGCTGGGATGTCATCACTGGTGGCTGCGTTGTTGGGAGAGGAGATGTCTTCCTGGATGGTTGCTGCTGCTCTTTGATTCGGTGTCTCTTCCTGGACGTGCTCTTGTTGTTCTTCTCTTTGCACAATGGGATGTTGTGGAGAGGCTGGTGTGTTTTCTACTTCATCTTGATCTGTGCCTACAGTATCATTAACACAGTCTGTTTCTAGTGGCACATTTTCATCTGCTTGCAGCTGGACTGCTACTTGAGGTTCAGTGGGATAATAGCAGTAGTACCATTCGTCCTCCTCATCACTACTTTCTTCTTCTTGGGCAGCTGTTGGTGTTCTTTCTTTAGATCTGTTTCTTTTCTTTGTGCGTGCCACCTTGAGGGGTATTTCTAGTGGTAAGTGATTACAAGGTAGGAGCAAGTTACAATGTAATATTCTACTCTCTCTATTTTTACCTTGTTCTGGCATGACTTCATAAATGGGGAGATCTTTGTTTACTTGTCTCACCACTTTATGAATGCTGTCTTCCCAATGATTGCGTAGTTTGCCTGTACCACCTCTAGGGGTCATGTTCCTCACAAGGACACGATCTCCTTCCTCCAAGACAGAACTTTTCACTTTGTTGTCATGGTTCCTTTTTCCTCTCTCTAATGACTTTTTGCACTTCTCTTTTGCTATTTCATAGGCTTCTTGCATTTGACTTTTCCACTTTTTAATATACTGTTGTTGGTCGTTTGTCCCTGTTTCTTGTGTCACTTTGAATAGAATGTCTATAGGCAGTTGTGGAGCTCGGCCAAATAACAGGTAGAATGGGGAGACGCCTGTTACTTCACTCCGTGTACAGTTGTAAGCGAAAATTACTTTATTCAGTGACTCTTTCCAGTTTGACTTCTCTTTTTCAGTGAGAGTTCGCAGCATTTGTAACAACGTTCTGTTGAATCTCTCAACTTGCCCATTTCCTTCAGGATGGTAAGGAGTCGTTCTGGAGCCTGCTACACCACAGTGTTTGGACAGCTGAGCGAAAAGCTGATTTTCAAACTCGCCCCCTTGATCATGATGTATTCGTGATGGAAAACCGAACTTGAGTGAATAGTCATTGAATATTTTGTCTGCGACTGTCCTTCCTGATTTTGATGTTGTGGCATAAGCTTGGGCGTACCTTGTAAAATGGTCTATTATGACCAATATATACTCGTATCCTCCTGAACATCTGTCAACATGAAGGAAATCTATAGACACCAATTCAAATGGTTGGGATGTGACAATACTTGTTAGAGGGGTTCTTGTTTCTCGACTTGGCTTTTTACTTTTTACACAAGAACAACAGTTCACATACTGTTCAATATATTGTCCCATTTGAGGCCAAAAAAATCTGTCTCTGACAAGTGACGTTGTTCTGTCAATTCCTTGGTGTCCCATTTCGTTATGCAGTGCTTTCATAACTGTCTCTTTGTTTGTATTCGGCAAAACAAGTTGTGTTCTCACTGTTGTTTGGCGTCTGAGAATGTTGTCGCTGTCCAGTGTTAATCTGTCCCATTCTGATAACAGTTTTCTTGTGGGCATGCTAAGTGACTTATACTCTTGGCCCGTGGGTTTTGTGCCTGACTGTATATAGGTGATAACAGGACCAATACATGTGTCATTTCTCTGGGCTTTGCTTATATCTTTGTTTTGGATCGGAACAAGCTTTTTGTTATTGTCCATTTGAGTAACAGCCATGGACCATTGTATACTTGAGTCTGTTTCAATCACTTGAACAGTGGCTTGTACTTCGCGTGATGACATTTCTCCTGTACATGTTTTCATTATCGATTCAATTGTAACTGGCATGCGCGATAGGCTGTCAGCATCCACATTTTCACGTCCAGGTCTATACTTTATCGTGAGATGAAAATCTGCAAGCTCTGCTACCCATCGACACCCAGTAGCATTTAGTTTCACTGTTGATAACACGTACGTGAGTGGATTATTATCCGTGTATACTGTACATGATGAGCCAATCAGATAGTCCCTAAATCTCTCACAGACCGCCCATTTTAAAGCAAGAAACTCAAGTTTCCCCGAGTGCAGGTGGTAATTCTTCTCAGACTCAGTGAGCGTGCGGGATGCATAAGCTATTACTCGCATCTTACCAGCTTGCTCCTGGTAGAGGACTGCGCCCAGACCTTGGTTTGACGCATCAGTGTGGAGTGTAAACGGTTTAATGAAATCTGGGAAAGCAAGAATGGGTGGCTCAACAAGAAAACTGATCAACTTTTCCAAAATCTGCTGATGGTACTGAGTCCATTTAATCGGCGTGTTTGAGGGAACACCTTTTACTTTCTTGTCCACCTGTCTTGTCTTTGTTACTTGGCTGTCTGTTGCTTGTGTGCCAGCAGGGGTCTTGAGCAAAAGGTAGAGAGGACCAGCAATACGTGAAAAGTCTCGTACATACTGTCTGTAGTAACTCAGTAGACCCATAATAGCTCTCAGCTCTCCTACTGTTTTGGGTTGCTTGTCTTTAAGAACTCTGACTGCAACAGTATCCGCTGGATCCATTTTACTGCCCTCTGCTGAAACAATATGCCCCAAATAACGCACTTCTTGTTTAAACAGCTCACATTTACCGTAAATTCCGGATCACAAGCCGGTACTTTTTTTCTACACTTTCAACACTGCGGCGTGTAATATGAAGCGGCTTTTTTATTATTTTTTTCATCGCGGGAAAAACATGGACCAATAAAATGAATAAGTAGTTCACTGAGGTCCAATGAAATTGTATGATTAATCACAACTTCCTTATTTCAGTCTTTCTGCTAACCCTCATCAACATGGAGAATACCAGACAAAAAGCATATGATGCAGCTTTTAAACTAAAAGCGATCACTCTGGCAGTTAAAGAAGGAAATCGAGCTGCTGCCCGTAAAATTGGCATAAGCGAGTAGATAGTGCGAAGGTGGAGGCTCCAGCAAGAAGAACTGAGCCAGTGTAAAAAGACAACCAAAGCTTTCAGAGGTAACCGTAGGCAGATAGCCTGAGCTTGAAAACTTTCTGGAGGACTGGGTTAACACGCCAAAGAGCGCGACATGGTGTTTCCGCTGTACAAATCAGACTGAAGGCTAAAGCGATCGCTACCGTGGTTTATTCCCAGAGCACCAAGGTGTGTATGTGCATGTCGCGTGTGTGTGTCCCAAGTGTGTGAAGGTGTGTAAGTGCCTGTGGCGCGTGTGTGTCCCAAGTGTCACCAGTGAGCGAGTCCGTCCCCAGAGTTCAGCGGGGACGCGTCCATGACCCCATCCCGGAGGCGCTCAGGCGGCGAGGGGCGCGAAGCGAACCCCGCCTAGTCTTTGGCCAGCGGTTTATAATATGGTGCGGCTCATATAATTACAAAATTGATTTTTCTTCATAAATCTGAGCATGCGGCTCTTAATAGGGTGCGCTCTGTAGTCCGGAATTTACGGTACTTGGTTTCAGTTTAATGCCATGTTGTCTGAGTCTTTGTAACACAGTTTTGACATCATTAATATGTTTTGTGAATGACTTACTGAACACAATAGTGTCATCAAGGTATGGAATGCAGATGTCATCTCTCAGGTCTCCCAAACAGGTCTCCATACAGCGCTGGAAAGCAGCTGGGGCGTTCATTAAGCCGAAGGGGATTCTGACCCACTTGTATAAGCCCCAGGGGGTCACGAATGCTGTCAGGTGGCGGGAGTCTTGAGCCATGAACCCCTGGTGGTAGGCTTTCCCTTGGTCAATTAGGGAGAACCAAGAGTTGCCGCCTAGCCCATCCATGATGTCCTGAACCCTGGGAATAGGCTGACAGTCAGGAATAGTTTTCTTGTTGAGTTCACGGTAGTCTATACACAACCTTAGCCCTCCGCACTTCTTTCGGACACACACTACAGGGGCTGCGTAAGGTGAGTATGACTTTTCTACCCAGCCCTGTGCAATAAGGTTATGCAAATAGTCTTTCATTTCTCTGTAGAGAGGCTTGGGCACAGACAAGTATGTTTTTGCTACTGGCTCAGTGTCTTTCAGAGAGATGGATAGTGTTAACTTCTCAATACACCCAATGTCGTTCTCAGATTTGGAAAAAGCTGAGCATTCTTCTCTTAACATTTTTTGTACTATTGACTTTTCATTTTCAGACAGGTGATTCAGGTCGACTGGTGGGTCCCATGCACCATCTTCTTCACCTGCCTTCACTTGACTCACCGCGGCTGGAACTACAGGAGCAGGATGGAAAACTGAGGCAGGGTAAACAGCTTGTACAGGTTGCACTGTCCCAATAAGTGTTCGCCCACAGAGTACAATATCATGGTCTGTGGGGTTCTGGACACTGACTGTAATGAAAGGTTTTACACCACTTTTAATGTTGACTAGAGTGTCACAGAATTCAAGTCCTTCGGCCCACTGAGGGTTCACGTCAGGCTCAAAAATGAGGGCCGTGTCTTCGTGGTATGGGGGTGTTTGTACCCGGCATTCTACACTCATTGATGTGTGCTTAGGTACAGTCACTGTTTCCCTTATGGTCTTAACCTTGTACTCAAACACTGGATTGGTACTCACTAGTTCAACACATGCTTGGATTTCATTGGCTTCAACATTAGGGAATGCTGCTGCAACAGTTTGGATGAATTGGTCTTTGTCAGTAGTGGCTTGGCTCAGTCCAGTGTCTACGATGAGCGATATAACATTGAAGCCGATGATTGGTCTGGCAAGACTGGAGCCACTCAAAACAAGTGTAGGGACAGTGACCTCAGTTGTGGGGCTTCATTAGCATGCAGTTGAAATGTTATTTCAAGCCAGCCAATATAGGGCATACTTTCTCCATTCGCTGCTGTTATAGACAGTGTATTGTCGCCTTCCAGTATTTCACAAATGTCTCTGAGTTTTACATGTGACAGATTTTCCTTCCACCACCTCTCATCTACAATAGTTACTTGAGAGCCAGAGTCCCATAATGCTCTTGTATTTATCTTTTGTATGTAACAGTCAATCAAATACTTTTGTCCAATTAATGGGGCCATTTTGACATGTTTGTTGTGCTTGGATGACTTGGTTTGGACAGTATCACATGACACAGGTGCACATTTCTCCTTATGGACATTCCAGTGTTCAGTTTGGCAGGATTTAGAACAATAAAGTACATTTCTACACAGTGCACATTGTCTGAGTCTCCTCTTATTCTCACCATTCTTACAGTTGGCACAGTTCTGGGACACCTTTGGCATGTGGGTCACTGTTCGTCCCGCTGGAGCAACCCTTGCCCGTTTAAAGGACGCGTTGGGCGGGCTCCTCTCATCCTGCAACCTGCTAAGAAATGTTCGTTACTGCCACAAGCATAACAGTGTCGACAGTCATCAATGTTATTTTGTTGGCAGCCAAAGCAACGCCTCCTGCGCCTAGGACCAGGTGCTGCGAAACATCGAGGGGTCATGTGGCCATACTGTGGGTTCTGATGCACATATGGGCTGGACCATGGCATTTGAACTGGTATCGCAGGAGGGATGACCAGAGGTTGGGTGACAGAACTTGGGGTTTGGTCTGCTTGTCCAAGTGGCTGGGGTTTTTGCATGAATTCTTTTATTTGTGAGACTTCAGCTTTTAAGTCACTCAGCAGTGTCATGTTAGATCTCATTTCTTTTAGTTCTGATAAAATGTCGGGTTGTACTTTTGGTTTATTCTGTGGAGCAAGTGATTTTTCTTTTCTTTCAGCCTGGCTCTCATCAGTTTGTGCAGAATGAACAGCAACACGGTGTGGGACAAGCAGCTTTCTTTTATCTTGCCTTTCACTCTCACATGCACAGGCAGTGTTCAGTTTTTCTAGCAACAGTTCATCTGAAACATTAGCTAGTTGTAGGTACGGTTGTAGGTCACGTTTTATGTTGTCGTTCTGCAGGCCAGTCAACAGTGTGTGAAGGAACATGTTCTGCACTAGGACAGGGTCATACTTCAGGCCAGATTCAGATTCCTGAGAGGCGAAAAGTATTTTCTGTCTGAGATCTAGGGCACGAATGACAAAACTTTGGGGTGTTTCTTTATGACTTTGCACCTCTGAGCTTAGTTGCTTATACAGATCTGTTGCACTTTTCTCTTGGTAGTGGCACCGGAGTATCCTTCTCAGAGCAGGGAGTGACAAGTTGGCTTTACCTTCGAGGTAGCTACGGAGTTGCATGCCAGGAGTGATGGCCCTTATGACAGCGTCTACAATCTCTGCTTCTGGAAAGCCCTTACTTAGCCCATGCTCTATTTGACGTGCCAGACTAGAGAAAGAGAGGCGGTCTTTCTGTCCAGGCTCACCAATTTGGCCGGAGATTTTAAAGTCTTTATTCCAAGGAGTGTTGGCCTGGGGTGAGCAGTGTATGTGATTAGTGGCTTCTCAGTGTGTGGGTGGCTTTCACTTTGTTTCTGCATTAACAATAATTTAAGTTGTAATGCCTCAATTTCTTTTGCCAACTTTGTCTGTTCATCCGGTGTATCATCTGACTTGTTTTTGGTATTACTTGTTCATTACTCTGGTCCATAGTGTCTGCTGCATTGCTTTGAGTTGCTTCTATTTGTACAGACTCAAGCTCAGGTAAATCAGTTGCTGCAAGCTCTCCTACTTTCCTGTATTCTTGTATTTTGTCTTTTATGTACAGCAACTCTGACATGCCCTGATCCTCCAGCATTCCGAGCTCATCACGTCGAATATGTGAGATGTTCATTTCTATCTATTCTGTGCGTGTCTTATTCTTTACAAGTTAAATTTCACGCGAATGAATGCCTAGAAGTCCAAAAATATCCACTAAATAGTCTTTAGATAGCGTACACAACGCTTGGACCACTTCTCGCTGCAGATCTTCTATGTCCGATGCCTCCATCTTTATTACAGTTGTTACGACGACGCAGAGTTTTCGCGCTTCAGCAACTTTAGCTTAGCTCCTAATATTAGCGTAGCTTTCCTGGTGACTGTCGCTTCACCTCAGATTGCAGGCTTTATTCAGGCAGTCCGCTGTCCGTTGCTGAAACTTTATCACTCTTTGTCGCCAGCCTGGGTTGTTTTGGGGGGATGAGAAGCGAGTTGGGTTACTTTTGTCTTAAGCTAGCCTCGTCACACTCATCCCAGCGGTGCCTCCAAATGTTACAACCACGGCCCCTGAAAAAGGGGGATAAAACTTGAGTAAATAAAACAGCGGTTGTTCAGGTCTCAAGTCAGTGCTTTTTAATGACAAATATTAATTATAACACAACTTTTGTACAAACTTGGTACATCAAAAGCACATATTTACCTGAAAAAGGGGGATAAAACTTGAGTAAATAAAACAGCGGTTGTTCAGGTCTCAAGTCAGTGGTTTTTAATGACGCAAGACCGAACCAGAGCTCCCCCTACTGTCCACCGGACCGGATGTGCTTCATTCAATCAAATACAATATAATGCAATACAAATAATAATCATGTACCAGTTAAATGAAATTACTTCACCTTTTTAATATAAATCCTACTATAATTATATATGGAACAGTAGTAATATTGTATAATAAATGTATACCTTTTAAATTGTAAATGTACGTAATCTTTTAAATTGTCTTGTTTTACAACCATTACATAGGAACCCTGTTTTTTGCACTTTTGGCATTTCTTGTCCCAGACGTGGCACAGCTGTGAGGTGAAAACCATTTCAGGAGACTTCATCATGAAGCTCGATGAGGCAGGGCTTTGCAGCCCTGTCAACAAACCAAACCGTGGATGGATACTTTGAGCATTTGGATTAGAATTATTAAAAAAAAAAAGCTTGACAAAACATTTTTCTTTGCTGCATAATTCCATATATCTTACATTATATATTTGATGTCCTCCATATGTATCTCAAATGTGGTAGAAAACATAAACCTTTGACATTTGGTAGTGTATGTCTGCCTCCTTTTTAAAACATTTTTTTAATAAATAGTTTGTTGGGAGTGAATTACATCTCTTAGATCCTCGGTTATCACTACTGTTTTTGTATTTGAACTATTATATGATATGTGATCCTGTGTCATCCCCCCTCCTCTGTCGGAGAAGTCCCTTCATCCAGGAAACGGCCACATCCTGCTGCTCGGGCTTCAGCTTCACACAATAGAATATCATTTTCACACTTATAGGCCGGCTGCACTGTGGAGAAGAATCACCTTTTTTTTAATTTAAAGATTTCCTAAATGATGGAACGTGCTCGGCGGAGGGGTTATTGGTTTGAACCCCGGACAAGTGCAAACTGATGTCATTCGCAGTGAGGCCCGGGGCTGGCACAGAGCCTCAAACCTAAAGGGAACAGAGCAGCTTAAGTGAAGAGACAGAGATCTGATCATTGCGACAGAAACATTCTCCTACAGGTCAGGAAATGGTTTTCTTGGTTCTTAAATGCCGTCTACCGTTTGAAAAAATAATAAATCTATGGGAAACTGTCTACTCCAGTCCAATAGTGGAATCAGGGACCTTCCTGTGGTGAGGCAGAGGTGCTAACAACTATGACAAACACTGCAGCCTGTCTGTCAAATGAACTTGTTTAAGGGTATTTCTATCTGACTTCATCCAGAATGATCTAAAAACCTAAAAAAAATTAAAACATTCACAAGGAACTAAGGGTGGAAATTAGCTCTAGTGCCACAACCTGCACAATGCATCTCCCCTGTCTCACAAATAAAATGAAATAAATAAAAACTGACAGTCAAATGGTGAAGTCTAAAAGTCATTCTGCTCGGCTAAATGTAAGCTAAAGTAAACCTTAGAGTAAGTGAAAATGTGCAGCTGGGGTAAGTTGTCATGTGCGACAATAGACAAAGGGAGGGTGGGGTGGGTTGTCACACTTTTGTGTTTGTCAGAAGTGGGCCAACAAAGCAAAATGAAACTCAAGATTTAAAGCAGAGGGAGGAGGGCAGGTCAGAGGGTTTAGTTTAGTTTTAAGGGTCAAAGTTTTAATGTCCGTTTTGCAGAGTGTTTGTGTAGGCAGGAGACAATCCTTTGGAGCTGTGTGTGACCTCTTTTTTTGTGTCGTTCTCACTTCTCACGTTTGGTCTTATCTTCAGACCTCGCCGGCCCCGCCCTCTGACCCCATCCAGCTCAGGAGGACGAGCACAAGAAGAACGTGAGAGCACATTTGAGAAATTATTAACTTTGTGCTTTCCAAAACATCATTTCCCAAATCTATTTGTCCCTCCTGGAGCCACATAGGCCAAAAGGAACATTTCGATGGACTCAGTTACATTTATTTGAATAAATTGTACTTTTCCTAGCTGCAAACTACTACTACTACTACTACTTTTACTCCTACTTGAGTAATACATTTTATTAAAGTAACTCTTATCAGAATCAGAAAGGTTTTATTGCCATATGAATGAACAGGTTCACTACATTAGGAAATTGCTGCGGTACTTGGAGCGAAACGTAGACAAACGCTGAACATGCAACAAATAAAATAGAATAAAGTAAGTAGAAAAACAATAAACTATAATATAACACAAATATTTTAAAAATTTATAAGAATAAGAATAAGAAGGCTACTTGAGTAAATTATGTGTTTACTGTGAGCAAGACAGTGGAAAAATGTCACCAGATTGACCATTTTAGACCTTTTTTGCCCATAAAATGCTCAGTGATTGAAAACCTAAAGACTCAAGAATGATAACAATTTTCTGATTTGACCAATCCTGTCAACATAATTTGTCTCAAATGTCTTAATCCTGTCACAAAAAGTGCATGCCCATGTTCTTGTTATATGAACTCAAATTGAAACAGGTCAATTCATTTTTATTCATTCCAGGAGTCCTATTTTTTGACCAAATTGATCCCTGCCAACAGTAAAGAGAGGCATAAATTGACATTTGTTTAGGTAAAAGACAGAAAAGAGGCTTAAAAACGACCAAAACACAAAGAAAATGTGACTACAGTGACTCATGTTGGTCATGAATGGGCCGAGAGCAGAATACACTACAAAAAGGATTTTCTAGCAGTTAAACTGACTTGAATTAAGTAGATTCATCTTAAAAGACCAGTTTTTAAGATTTTTTTTTTTTACTTGTTTCAAGATATTCCATCCTGATATATCTTATCTAGTCTAGATATTACAACTTATTCTAAGCACTTTTTATATTAAATCAAGCCAGGTTAAGCCTCTTTAACTTCCTTCTCAAACCAATAAGGTGAAAAATCTTGCCATAAATACTTGAAACTAGTGTTTTCTGCTTAGAACAAGATTCGTATTTCGTCTTGTTTTAAGAAAACTTGGTAAGTGAAAGTTTCTTACTGCACTGGCAGAAAATTTCACTTAAAATAAGGCATTTTTACCTCAAAATTGGTATTTTTTCTTATTTTTTGATAGGCCTTTTTTGCAGAATAGTTTTCCTTAATTATGCACTCGTATAAAAATTGTATTATTGCCAAAGGCTCCAAAACGGGGGTGTCCCAGTTTTTTTATTTTGAAACTCTGGTCCCCCTACTTTAGTGTAGAAGAAGCCATGTTTAGCCAAAACTACTCGGGACCATGAGGATTCCTCGGCTTCCTTGACGCACAAGAGCGCATTGTGTGGAGGTAATCGGAAGCAGCCTGTTTTCTCTGACATGATTCAGCACATCAGCAGTCTGCTCGTGTTATCTCCCCGTAGCCCGGGGGAAGGGACCACCCCCCGCCCATCCCCGGCCCGGCCCACCGCGGCGCACGGACCCGCTGGCCACGTCTCAAACCTGCATAGTGCGTGTGGCGGCAGGAGCCCGGGCACAGCCGCTCCACAGCCGCACCACAGCCGCTCCACAGCCGCACCACAGCCGCTCCACAGCCGCACCACAGCCGCTCCACAGCCGCTCCACAGCCACTCCACAGCCGCGCTCCAAATCCGCTCCACAGCCGCTCCAAAGCCGCTCTTGCGGGGCTCTTGCGGCTGAAGCCAGGCCGAGGGGAGCCCACCCTGTCTCTGTCCTGCAGTGATAAACTCGCCCGCTGGACTGTCCTGGGCTTTCAGGGTGCACTCCTGTCCCATTACATGCAGGGGGCCCTCTACTTCACCACCATTGTTGTGGGAAAATGTGCATACAGTGAGGAGGCCATGCAAAGAGCTGTGACTTTACGGTAGGTAAAGCTTAAAGGGGGGTCAGTGTTTATTGTGTGGACATTTTCTTTGCACTACTTGGAATTTTTTGTTTATTTTTTGGCTATATACAGGGTTCCTACAGTGTCTTAAAAAGTCTTAAAAGCAGTGAATTTATGAAATTAATAAATGTGGCCCTCAGACCAATTGTTTTGGCCCGTACTACCCCAAGTGGTATTTTTACTGCATGTTTTTGAAATCTACTTTGATCAAGCAAATGTAGTGTTTCCTTTTGAGGGTCTAAGCACGAACAAAGGTCTGGAGGGTCATTCCAAACTCGTATTAACTGTTATGACCCTCGATCAGCCTCATGCTGGTCTGTGTTTTGATATGTGGCCCTAGATGAAAAAAGTTTGGACACCCCTGCCTTAAAAAGACGTGAAAAAGTCTTGAATTTTTATATTTTGGGCTTAAAATTTGTGCAGTACGTAACTTGTCCGTATCACATTTCTCCTCAGAAGTTTAATTAGTCAACCACAATTATTTGTTTAAATAATGTCACCTAAATAAAGAGCGGCAGAACAATAATTGAGAACGCAACACAGCCTCGGGTTAAAATCCTCCAAACACAGAAACACTGAATCACTGAAGATCACCACAAGAAACAAGCTCAGCAGAAGCGCATAAACTCCCAAGAAAATCTCAGCAGTTGTTTTTTAACATTAGTTTTACTTTACAGAGCAACATGTTTCATGCTCTGGAGTCTCCCAACTCTTCGTATTCCTTTGTTTGAGAAATAAATGAAAATAAATTCAAGAATTTTGTTTTTCTTTGCCGGTAGGTCTGTGAAATCAGTCTCAAGTTTTTATATAAATAGTCTTAAAAAGGTCTTTAAACTTACTTGAATTTAACTTGAAGAAACCTGTAGGAACCCTGTATATGAGATTTAATGAAGGTTTGAATGAATAACTTCTATGATTCATTACAGATATAAAGTACTAAAGTGTTTCTGCTAAGATTTAGAAAAGTATTTTGCCTCCCCTTCTTCCCTGCTGCCTTACAGGTGTTCCCATGTTTCTGATCTCCCCTCTGGATTCTCCGTCACATCACCGGTTTTCCTCCAGTCCAGTCTGGAGTTTCCCTTCAGCCAGGCCCCGGTGGAGCAGCGTCACATCAGGGTCAAACGATTAAAGCTCTGTGAGACGAAGAGTGACGTGAAATCTTTATCTTTTTGTATCCTTCTCTGAGAAAGCCATCAGTTGGTGCAAAGTGTCCGAGAAACCATTAGATGTCACTGCCAATGGCTTTAAACACGGAGTCACCAAGAAAGCCCTGCGCACAGAGAAAGCCAGGTGAGACTGCAGGGACGATCCCGCATGACAGCTGGTTTAGTATGTTGGATTATTTTTAAAAATAATACAGTAGGAGTTTCATCCACACAAGGTGATTACGTCTCCTACAGTAAAGTCTTTAAAAAGAACCCAATTTGCAAATGTATTAAAGAAGGCAAATTCATGTTTTTGGGTGAGGGCTGAGTATTTGGAGGAACATCTGCAGTGAGTGAATATCTACATGATGTCTGTGTGTTTGAACAGGTCTCTGTTATGTAAAAAGAACCTCTTCGAGACCTTCTTGTCGGTCGTGGCCGCCACGCCGCCCTCTGAACGTCCCGTCTCCCTCAGGTAAATGCAGCCGCGCTCACTGGAAGTTACACTGATTTGCATTCGGTTTCTGGAGACTTAAACTGACTTAGTTTAAGTTTATTGATGTTTAAAGTGCAAAGTGTCTCAGTGCACGTAGCAGTGAGATTAAAATATACAAATATTTACAACAAAATTACAAACAATATACAGTGATTGACAGCAAATACAGTGGTAAAAATAACAGAAAACAGTGTACAGCGTGCAAAATTCAAAATTACACCAATATACGGGCATATACACATGCATTCACTCATCTACACATCATACACATAGACATACATACATATATACATACATACATACATGTTTACATACATGTTTACATACATACACACATACATACATGTTTACATACATACACACATACATACACACATACATACATACATACATACATACATACATACATACATGTTTACATACATACATACATACATACATACATACATGTTTACATACATACATACATACATACATGTTTACATACATGTTTACATACATACACACATACATACATGTTTACATACATACACACATACATACATACATACATACATACATACATACATGTTTACATACATACATACATACATGTTTACATACATACATACACACATACACACATACATACATACATACATACATACATGCCTGGAAGCCTTACCTGCAAAGTGGTTTATTGATTGGATGTGTAATTGCCCAACCTTAACCTAAACTGTAACCTCACAGAAGTATGATGCAGTATCTTTTTTTTTAAGCTTTCCAGCATTCTGTATCGTTGTTCCCTAAAGAGATTTTAGATGTCATCCATGTTGCTTGAGTAATTTAGTGATCTCTACTGGGAAATTTTCGAAAATGAGTGCTGACATTCAAAACTACAGAGATGAGGCTGGGCCAAAAACAGTATAACAAGCACAAGAGAGATGGAACATAGTGTGATTCCAGTCGACAAACTCACACTTTATTCTGAACAAATACCTACAGAAAAGCACTATACTTTATTCATTTTATCTCCAGAGATAACTGATTCAAACTGAATCCTTCTTCAGTGTTAGGACGATCACTCCAAGTAGGAAGTCGGCCCCAAAATCAGTTTAGCAACATCACAAGACACTTCATAAGAAAGCAGCAGCTCAAACTGTGACAGAAACAGACGTCTGTTAATAGTATAATTATATCAGAAGACCTAATGAACCCAACAGAACAAATCTGGGCTCAAACAGAACTCAGACCTGCCCTCCAGCTCCATTTTAGACTAAAGGGGTTTTAGAATCGTGATATAACGTGAACACAGCCTATAGATCGTTTCTATTCATATTATATAGTATATCAAAATTAGACTTATAACCCGGTGCGATTTATATGTGTTTTTGTCTTCTTCATTGTGCATTTTTTGGCTGGTGCAATTTATATTCCAGAAATTATGGTACTTGTAATTTCAGCCAACCTCTCTGGAACTGAAGGTAAAATGTAGCACTTAACTTGAAAACTACCACATCATGACATCACAAGATGGAACAGAGCACTTTGAGCTTGAAGATGTAGACAGACTAATAATACTCAAACATGCGTGAATGAAACAAAACCCACTGTTACGCTTTAAACACGGCTTAAGGCTCACAAGAGGCACTTTTTGTCTAATATGCCCTTTAAAGACAATACAGTAGGACATTTTTTTACTTTGTTGATGTTTCAGTCGTGAGCCAGGTACTATGTGAGTAACGTTTTTCAGTGCAATGACGGCTTCAGGGAGAATGCAAGTTTCTAATGTGTGATTTCATGATATATAATGTAATTCTATATAATTATATTTCCTCTCCATGTCCAGCAGGAGGCGCTAACAGCCGTATGTGCTTAGGTTTGTCTGAGTTGTGCCTAAATGTCTGCACAGCTGGAAGACACTGGACGCAGGAAGTTCTTTAAATTAGTCTCTTTTGTTTTGTGAGCTGCTCCTACAAAATAAAAACAACTATTTTGTCCTGTGCTCCGTCATCTCTCTGCTTCTCCTTCGGTCTGAGACAAGGTGGTGACCAGAGACGACCCGCTCGATATTTCTAAAAAAATTTTTAAAAAAAACGTCACCACCTTCATGATAGACTAAAATAAACTTGTCAGTGTCACCCTTTCCACCCTCACTGTTGTATCTCCACTTCCTGTTCCTTTGCAAACATGTAAATATTGTAAATATTGTATTGTACTGTATATAATTTATTTATTTATTCTTGCAGGGCTCCGGGGCTGTCCACGTACTGGGACTACAAAGCTGCATGTGTGGAGTACCAGGACGCATGGGCCCGTCTGCGCACACAGGCCTTCCCTCTGTGGCCCCGCTCTGACCGCAGCCTCCTGCTCTTCACTGGACACACACGGCCTCTGTGACGACAAGCATACACCACGGTGCCTTATTCTCTGGGCTGCTGAGCGCAAAAATGTGGAGCTGAGTAGCAGATTTGTGCACGACACAGTTTTTTGTCTTATTCTACAGACAATGAACAGAGATATTATGTCATTTGTGCTGCACAGCGTGGTTTTTCTGGAGGAGCGTCTGCCTCATGCATTTGTTAGGAACTTCTTTCTATATAGAGGCAAAGCCACCAGGCCAAGTTAAAGGCCAAATTTGTAGAAAACATCCATTCTTACTGTGAACCATCTCGCTCAGTCAATAAAGATGATAACTTTGCATCAGGTTGCACTGACTTACCCAGGAGAAAATGTGTAGGCAATGATTTAATGTTGAACTCCGCCACATTTGAAGCTAAAGTCCGTTTCTGGAGGTGGTGGAATTCTGTCAAAAGCCAAAAAACTAGTGAGTCTGTCAAGGCAACAAACTAGTGTAGTGATGGGGGCAAGTTCTTCCACGTAAAACGCCAATTTGCTTCACACTGAAGAAGCTTAACACCACTTTAACCCATCTTACAACAGCCACGAGTCTAACAAACAAAACGCTCTGCCTGGTTCACTCATTAGTGTCTGGAAACGTTAGAAAACAACTTTATAAGCACCTCACACTTCCCTCTGTTGATTTCCCACTGCACAGGCCAAAGCCCAAAAGACTCTATCGCTGATGTCGTGAGTGAATTATATTTTTTGAAAAACGTTTAAAAAATACATTCCCGAACAATTTTCTTTCAACAACTTTCAGTTTCTCTTCTTCTTCACCGTCAGTAGTTGATCTTCACTTGTTGCTTCTGGCGGCTCGAGCCTCTCGCCGCCGCTGGAGTCGACAATCGAGTCTTTTGGGAGACAGACTCACTGCCACAGTGAGATCTCCACTCAGGAAACACTGATCTGTGCCGTTTTTTAGTTTCTGACAGAATTCCACCACCTCTAGCAACGGACTTTAGCTTCAAACGTGCCAGAGTTTCCCTTTAAGTCAAAACCATCGTCAGTGGCTTAACCTCTAGACTCTTTGTCCATGTGCACTCACAGGCTTTCAAATCAGATCAGCATGTGCATGGGTATTATTAAACCGTTTTTAAAAGTGTAGAAGAAATCAGAGCAGCAGTTGAATTCTACAGTGGGAGTATTCAGTGATTTAAAGAAGGCATTTGACACCATACACCACTTTATCCTTATTTCAAAATGATTATCATACGGGATAAGAGGAGCAGATCTGGCCTTGTTAACCAGCTATTTAGCAATAACAATAACAAAAGATAATAGGTGAAAATGCATGTGTTTTGAGTTTGCTTTCCATGAGGTTTGATTTTGCGACCCAATATTTTCATTTGTTTATATTGGTTTTATATGAATGAACTTAAAACCGTGTACACCTATTGTGATGGAGAAGCTGTGTGTGAAATCTTATCCCCAGCACAGTTGCCTGTAAAATTGAGCTGTTATTATAGTGTTACCATTGACAAAGAAAGATAAATGTCTCTTTTATTGTGCCACTACAACATAGTACAACAGGCCCTCCAGCGAGGTACTCTAGACGATTCATTTCAAGATCTGGAGATGGGTCTTCAAGCACCGCACTGCTGCACCCAGGTCTCCCCTGCACCACTGAAGGGGACACCTGGGACAACCAGTACTGGCCTCCCTTAACCTTAATAAACTCTTGGCTCAGGAGTGGACAGGCACTGGTCCAGTGGATCCTGCACGTGGAGAGGCAGATGTGTGGTTAACATGTTTACTGAATAAACACCTTGTGGTGTCGTGGCAGGACGGCGCTCACAGCTTTTGTGGGCCACGGGGTGGGCCTGACCTCTTCACAGGGATTACATTATCTCTGTCGTGCTTATCTGAACTGATCTCGTGACCAACTTAATGAATGTAAACTTTCTGAGTGATAGAGTTAATGTCACATAATTGTATTTGTTTTTGAATAATCTGCATTATTATTTTGGCATCCCAGATATGTAACCTGCCATTTGTATGCACCATATGTTATAAATTACAAATGAGGCCATTTTTGCCCAGTTCTGATCAATCTTTTAGTTATGTAGCCTATTTGATAATCAGAGGTGCTATCATCAGAGCCAATCAGTTTTACTGATAATTTAAGTAATAATCATATTGTGACACAACCACAGCCTCATTATACTTATTATATTATAGCTTTATTAAAGTGCCTCCATCTTTTCACTTCAGAAATGTTTCTGTGTGCGGTCACCGATTAAATATGTCCCATATAGAGCAGCAGTCAGTGACTAACATGATATATGTAGTTTTGAAAGACAGTGTCATGTTTTAAGATGTTAAGAGAACCTTTGTTAGTCCCACAATGAGGACATGTCACTTGTCAGAACAGCAGAAGAATTAAAAATAAGCAAGCAAAAATACAGATAAATGAATAATACAACGTGAATCTTTTTTAACTAGAATGTTCAAACATTGTGCACATAGTTTTGCAAAATTACAATATGGTAACCACTGTATGACTAAGTACTAAGTTATGTACAGTATAAAGACAATAGTGAATAGCTTTAGTGTCTGAATAATAGGCTATTGTACCAGTGTCACTCTCATTACCATACAGTACGCTTAAGTAGTTTCTCCCTCTCTCCATAACCTGATCACATTTATAGGCAAACTAAAGATCCTTTTCTATCAAAAAGGAGATTTTCGGTGCAAATCGGCCAGCACATCTCCCTGATTATAAACATCTATAAATACGACTTGACAGATTTGAGCAATAGGTCTGGCTCTGCATTCGAAACCCATGGACAGTCATTGAAACTATAAACAGGTGCAATATATAGTTTACTAGACACCTACTGCCTGCAATCATTTTATTATAGTTCTGTGCCTGAAATCCATCTGCCAGGCTCCTCCTTACGCCACTTAATAGTTTCCTTGAAACGGGCATGAATGATGCTTGTTCTTGTTATACAACAGGAGTTCTGCCTGACTGCGCCATTCCTCCTGTTTCTTATTACAGATACAAGGAAGTGTCATTTCTAAGCGATAAGGATGGCAACAAAAATGCATCCGCATCTCGCCAGAACTACCTGTACTATAAAGTCTCTCAGTATTGATAACATTAATATCATATACGATTAAGGTGACCAGATTTTCAAAATAAAAAACTGGGACAGCCCTAGTTTGGGTTGGTTGGTAATAATAAAGTGTGAAACGAATGCGTAACTAAGTTAAACTGCACTCGGCACTAATGGGAGTCAGTATAGTCATTTTATTTGTGTTTTTTGATATTTTTAAGCAACTTTTCTGCATTTTACCTAAACAAATGACAATTTATGCCTCTCTTTACTGTTGGCAGGGATCAGATTGGTCTAAAATAGGGACACCTGGGACATTTCTTGTATAAAACTGGGACAAATCACTGGTTTTGGATAAATCTGCTGGGACAGGGGACACAGGGCTCAAAACGGGGAGTGTCCTGGGTAAATAGAGGCATCTGGTCACCCTGTATACGATATATAGGGTTTTGGTTGGCATTTTTCCGGTCCATGCATGATATTGTTATTGATAGAGAGTATAAAATAACTAGTATAAAATGACTATCCAAAGGTCTAGGAAAAAATGTAAAAGGTTAAAAGCTTTATTTACATTTATTTATTGACTGTTCCCATACAAACACGCGCCAATAATAAGAGCTAATTATTATGATTGGATTTTCTGCAGTAAATCAGTTTGTTTTGAGCGTGCCTTTAGAGCTCCCATTGCGCATGCGCCTCGCGGAATCGCCATGATAACGGGGAGACGCTTCAACATGGCGCGCACAGAAACAACAAGAGCTCCGCGGGGCAAAATACGTCCGGAATAATCAATAGGGAAATCTGGCTCTTGCAGTAGGAGTATGAGTATGACATCATCACATTGTAGAATCGGAATTCCACCAATCAGATTGCAGCAACAGAATTTAAAGACACTACAAAGCTTTGAAGTGTCCACAGACAGATAGACGCACGGACGGACAGCGCCATACCATAATACGTCCCGTTTTATCACGGACGTATAAAAACATTAGCTTCATCGCGCTGTTGGTGATGAAAATATTGCTGCCGCTGTAGTAGATGGGCGCTTATTTGTTGGTGTCGATCAGGTTCACTTTATCCCCGTTTTGTGCTTTAGCAGGACCATTAGCCGTTAGCATTGCAGTGGGTTCATATTAAATGGGAGCGTTTACGAAGCTCGTCTTTGTATAATGGCTTTCTACGAAGTGTATTCTCATCCAGCTTTGGTCCGGTACAGAACCAGCGTGTGCACTACAGCCACGCTGTTTGCTGTGGTGGTCCTGTGCCTCACCTACATCTCTCCTCTGCTGGTGGCCTACAGAAGCCAAGGTGAGCTCTCAGTCTAAAGGGTAATAAAGTTATATTATCATCATTTATCATAGTTTGTTAGGTTTGTGAAGACATGCAGAAAAAAAGATGTAAAATATTGATACCTACTTTGCAGCTAATTTCATCAACTTTCCCTGGGGGTGTGAAGCTAACTGAACTATTACTGGAGTTAGACTTTAATCTGAGCTTTATTTTAACACAATCTGACCAGAAAGAGCTGCTTTAGTTGGTTGCTTCCTTAGTAACATACCTCTACATAGGTCTTACGTGTCCAGTAAAATGATACATTTCACCAAAATTACCAAACTAGAAACAAAACTCCTGAATATAGTGGTTATGATGTTAACTACGTTTTAGAGAAATGAGTTAAACCTGTAGTATGTGCTTTAAACTTAACCTATCACACTTTGCAGGTTTTTGGCTGAAAAGGAGCACGTACGAGGAGCAGCCGGTGGTGCGGTTCCAGTACGAGGCGTTACTGATGGCCAGCACCAGTGCTCAGGGGGACTATGTGGCCTGGAGCACATTTCCTTACTTCAACCACCTGGTGGGCGCCCACCTACGCATCCCAGTGCTGTCGGTGAGTCCGGACACTGTGCTCCTCCAGGTGTCTGTGCTGGTGGGGACTGCTTTGTGTCGTCCTGTATGTTTATCTGTGATTAACTAGTTTATTTGTTTATTTGTTCATTTATTTATTTCAGTAACAGTGCATATTAATGAACATTTCTGTAAATATGCCAGAATTGGGCAGGAAGGTCTTTCATTTGTAGTCCTGTGACAGAGGTTAATGTTGGCCTAAAGACTAAAAAGGATTAAATGTAACAGTATTCAGTAAGCAAATATTACACTATTTACATTTCAAGGCACAGACTCAACCAACAGTCCAACAGACACACCGCACACAGAATACTCATAAAATCATTACACAGCAGTGGTTGGAGGAACCGTCCTCTGACTGTTCCTCTGGTTCTGCTGTGACCGGTGATCCTGATGATGTTGGTTCTGACCGGTTTTTGTGCCGGTCACATGTGCAGGTGAGGGAGGAGGACGATAATCAGGACGGGAAGCTGGACCGTCTCCTGCTGGAGCTGCAGCTGCCGCTGAGAGACGAGGAGCAGCTCTACAGCCTCCGGCTGCTGCTCACATTCAACTACCAGCTCTTTGTATGTGCAGCACACGACACACGACACACACACGACAGACACACTACACACACACACGACACACACACGTCACACACACGACACAGCACACGACACACACACACACGACACACACACGACAGACACATGACACACACACGACACACGTCACACACACACGTCACTCACACGTCACACAGACGACACACACACGTCACACACATATCACGCACGTCTCACACACATGTCACACACACGCCACGCACACGTCACACACGACACACACACTTCCCACACACGGCACACACATGATGCACGCTCTTCGCACACGCATGTCACACACACATCACACACCTCACACACGTGACACTTCACACACACACATCTCACGCACGCACTTCACACGCACTCTTCATACACATACACTACACACACGTCACATGCACTCTTCATTCAAGCACTTCACATGCACTCTTCACACACACATACGCACACATCACACATACACGTCACATATACTCTCTTCACACACACTTTTCACACACACTCTTCACACGCACGCACACATCACATGCACGCACACATCACACACACACATCACACACACACATCACACACACTCTTCACACGCACGCACACATCACACACACACACACATCACACATCACACACACACATCACACACACTCTTCACACGCACACGCACACATCAGACACACACACACACTGTGCTCCCGGCCTGCTTCAGCTGTGTGTGTTTGTCCAGCGCATGTCGACTGTGGTCATGCAGAGTCTGGCCTATGTACATTTCTCTGATGCCAGCCCCGGGGCCCAACTCTTCGTCAGTGGAGACTTGCGGCTACAGCAGAGGGCCCCTCTTCCTCACCGCGGCCTCTACAATGTCTACAATGTGAGAAAATACCTCCGCTTACAGATGCCGACCTTTAGTCTTTAAACGCAGGTCATTTTTTAAATATATCTTGTGTGTTGCAGGTGTCTGTGATTGACGGCTCCAGCCCGTTTGTGAGTGCTTATCAGTTTGATAACATCATCAGGAAATACCAGCAGAGAAACCGTTAAGTGCCTCTCAAAGTCTTTCTCTAAATAACATGGGCTTATTGTGGCTCTGGTGCAGCTTTGCCGACCAACGTTCTTTCACAAACCGATATTTAGCAGCTGTTATCCGATCCAGAAAATTCATCAGAATGTACATACCGGTAGTAATAATAATGATACATTTGATTTATTATGCACTTTTCATTCCACAGAATCTCAGAGTGCTACAATAAAACAAGAACTTTAAAAACGATACTAGCTGCTAAATACTAAAAGCATCAACAGTGACCTTTTCTAAATAAAAAAGTCTTTGGATTCGCTTTAAAAGACTCCAGGCTCGGTCCCCATTGTACGGAGCCTAGAGGCCATAGTGTAAAATTACTCATGAACAGCTGGATATTCAAAGCCCGTCTGAGCCTTTATTGTGAATAGAACATTCTTACATGTCAAAACTGTGAGGAGCACATGTAATTGTTTTTTTTGGTTTTTTTTAAACAAAATATACTGTCAAGTGCTTTTGTGCAGGAGAAGCATGTCTTGGTTTTTTAAAGTTGCAGTATATAATTTACACATTTAAATACTTTTTATGTCCCTACAGTAAGAAATTGTAAAGCAGAGAAAAGACTTGAGTCATATGATTTTAAAATGAGTCAGACAACACTCTCCACTTTAAAGGGATAGTTTGGGTTTTTTGACATGAATCTGTACGTCCCCATCAGCAGAGTCGCATCAACACTGACTTACCTCCCGACGGCGTCTGAGCCGAGTTCTTCCCCGGTTTCGGTGCTGATGAAAGTGTCCGACAAGTTGGCTGGAGTCACGAAAATAAAGTGTTTTTCTTCTCAAAACAATATGTGTTCAAAAGAGTGACACATTTGCATCACAAAACATGAACCAGGAAAAGTCAGACCTCATAATTGCTTGGTACTTTTTTCTGTCCGGTCGTGTCACTGCCTCCAGGTGAAGCAGCGCACGAATCCAACACTTTTTTCAGTAGTTCTGCAGTGTTTACGAGACTTTTGAGCTCTGCGACGTGAGAGAGCCAAGGTGAGAGCTACAGCCATAAGTATATAAGCTTGTATAAGATTTATAAGAATATATCTAAAAATTGCAGACTGTGATTCTCCAGGCTGGAACAACAAAACTCCAGGTTCTTCAGGTTCTTGTCCCTCCTGCTTCTCTCTCTGCTGTTCTGACTCCATCTGGTGAATTTGGGCGTCAGTATATTCGGGTTCATAAAGATCTCCCCTTGGCTCTGTGCTAAAGGCCATGTCTTCATCGTCGGCGTCGTAGTCACACATGTTGTCGTGAACTTTCCGAGCAGAAAACACAGTGAAACAAGTGCGCAGTGATACGACCGGAGAGAAAATAGTACCAAGCGATTATGAGCTCTAACTTTTTCGCCGTTCATGTTTTGTGACGCAAATGTTTCACTCTTTTGAACACATATTGTTTTGACAAGAAAAACACTATATTTTCGTGACCCCAGCCAACTTGCCGGACACTTTCACCATCACCGAAACCGGGGAAGAACTCGGCTCACTGGACCCAAACTATCCCTTTAAGACCGTTAAAGCTGCTCAGTCATTGAATTCCTTTAAACAGTATATGATCGTATACAGAGTGTATAATGACCCTTCTGTCTGCTCTGGCCCTCTGCAGTGACCACCTTTCTGTCCAGTGCGATGCCCGTGTGGACGCCAGGACGAGCACCCACTGTCCCGTTTGTGCTCAGCGCCGAGATCCGCTACCCCACCGAGACGATTACATATCCTTCAGACAAACCAGGGGGTGGCTCACCTGGTGTAGTTCCAGCTCAGTCAGTTCTTTTATGGTCAGATTGTGTTAAAACAAAAGATCAGAATAAAGTGGCAGAGCTTCATACAGAGCAGTGCAGACAGTTATCGTCACACCCCCAGGGAATGTTAATGACATCGCCTGCAAAGAACATTCTAGGCAAGGTAATAACATCTCTGTGTGGACTAACACTTATCAAATCAAACAACGTACTCCGGCCTTAAGTCATCAAGTCATTACACATGAGGCCGTGTAGCGTGACTCTTGAGAAGGAGACGGCTTTAGCAGGATTACTCAAACATGTAAACAAAATGCAAATCCAGGTGTGTTCATGATGTGTGTAAAGAGGTTTTGTGTAGGGCTGCACCGAGCCAGCTTTTTCACTTCCAATACCGATACCGAAGCTGTTGAAACCCGATATCAACTGATACCCGTGTAGCGACTGAAAATGGCACTTACAGTCATGTGAAAAAGTTTGGACACCCCTGATCATTTTCAAGATTTTTCTTTATAAATCATTGGTTGTTCGGATCAGCAATTTCAGTTAAATATATCATATAGCAGAAAAACACAGTGATATTTGAGAAGGGAAATTAAGTTTATAGGATTTACAGAAAGTGTGCAATAATTACTTAAACAAAAGTAGGCATGTGCATAAATTAGGGCACCCTTGTTGTTTTATTGATTTTAATACCTTTAGCACTAATTATTGGAACACAAAATTTGTTTGGTAAGCTCACTGACCCTTGGCCTACATACACAGGTGAAGCCGATCAGGAGAAAGGGGATTTAAGGGGCCAGTTGCAAGTTGTTCTCCTCTTTGCATCTTCTCTGAAGAGTGGCAACATGGGAGCCTCAAAACAACTATCAAATGACCTGAAAACAAAGATTGTTCAACTTCATGGTTTTGGGGAAGGATACAAAAACTAGCTCAGAAATTTCAACTGTCAGTTTCCACTGTGAGGAACATAGTGAGGAAATGGAAGACCACAGGCACAGTTCTAGTTAAGGCCCGGAGTGGCAGGCCAACAAAAACCTCAGATAAGCAGAGGTGAAGGATGGTGAGAACAGTCAAACTCACCCCACAGACCAGCTCCACACACGTACAACATGATCTTGCTGCAGATGGTGTCACGGTGCATCGTTCCACTATTCAGCACTTTGCACAAGGAGATGCTGTATGGGAGAGGAATGCGACGGTGCCTTTTCTGCACACATGCCACAAACAGAGTCGCTTGAGCTCTGCTAAAGCACATTTGGACAAACCAGCTTCATTTTGGAATAAGGTGCTGTGGACTGATGAAACTAAAATTGAGTTATTTGGACATAACAAAGGGTGATGTGCAGGGCGAAAGAAAAGCACAGCATTCCAAGACAAACACTTACCCACAGTAAAATTTTGGTGCTGGTTCCATTAGGCTGTGGGCCTGTGGCCAGTGCAGGTACTGGAAATCTTGTTAAAGCTGAAGAATAACTAACAATGTTCAAGAATCAGTGACAAAGTTGAAATTGCGCCAGGGCTGGATACTTCCACAAGACAACGGCCCTAAACACTGCTCAAATTCTACTAAGGCAGTTCATGCAGAGGAACAAGTACAATGTTCTGGAATGGCCGTCTCAGTCCCCAGACCTGAATATTATTGAAAATCTGTGGTGCGATTTAAAGCGGGCTGTCCATGCTCGGGCACCATCAAACTTGACTGAACTGGAGATGTTTTGTAAAGAAGAATGGTCAAAAATACCTTCAACCAGAATCCAGACCCTCATTGGAAGCTATAGGAAGCGTTTAGAGGCTGTTATTTCTGCAAAAGGAGGATCTACTAAATATTTATGTAATTTTTCTGTTGGGGTGTCCAAATTTATGCACATGCCTACTTTTGTTTAAGTAATTATTGCACTTTCTGTAAATCCTATAAAGTTAACTTTTTCACATGACTGTATTTCCTTAAAACACAGTTAAAGTTGAACTCCGGCATGTATGAAGCTAAAGTCCGTTGCTTGAGGTGGCGGAATTCTGTCAGAATCCAAAAAACGGCACAGATCAGTGTTTCCTCGGTGGAGATCTCACTGTGGTAGTGAGTCTGTCAAGGCAACAAACTAGTGTAGTGATGGGGGCAAGTTCTGAACTTCCACGTAAAACACCAATTTGCTTCAGACTGAAGAAGCTTAACATCACTTTAACCCATCTGACAACAGCCACGAGTCTAACAAACAAAACGCTCTGCCTGGTTCACTCATTAGTGTCTGGAAACGTTAGAAAACAACTTTATAAGCACCTTACACTTCCCTCTGTTGATTTCCCACTGCACAGACCAAAGCCCAAAAGACTCGATTGTCGACTCGAGTGAAGATCGACTACTGATGGTGAAGAAAAAGAGAAACTAAAAGTTGTTGAAAGAAAATGGTTCGGGAATGTATTTTTTAGTGTTTTTCAAAAAATATAATTCACTTGTAAATAAATGGGATTAGAAACGACATCGGCGATCGAGTCTTTTGGGCTTTGGCCTGTGCAGTGGGAAATAAACAGAGGGAAGTGTAAGGTGCTTATAAAGTTGTTTTCTAATGTTTCCAGACACTAATGACTGAACCAGGCGGAGCATTTTGTTTGTTAGACTCATGGCTGTTGTAAGATGGATTAGTGGTTAATAACTTGCCCCCATCACTGCACTAGTTTGTTGCCTTGACAGACTCACTGCCACAGCGAGATCTCTGACAGAATTCGATTACCTCTAGCAATGGACTTTAGCTTCAAACGTGCCGGAGTTCCTCTTTAACTGATCACACAAGAGATCAAGTTGTGCAACCGTTTTATCCAATATCACTGAACTAATACCCGATCCAGCAAATCGTTCTATATCGGCGCCTGTATTCAGTTCCAGTGCAAGTATGGGTGTGTCCCTTGGTCTTGTGTATGAAATATGGGCCCTTTTCTCATCTGTTTTGCCTTAACACTGCTGCTCACGCATCGCCCGGCTTCTGGGAAACCATCAAGTTTGCCTGGATCCAGTACGTGTGTGTCCTGCTGGTGTTCCTTTGGGTGCTCCAGCGCATCCAGACCTTTGTGTTCGAGAAGCAGCTCCTGACCACCGTACCCGGGGAACCAGCCCCCCACCACAAACTGCACTGAGGAGCCGCCATCGGTGTAGCTGCCATCAGAGGCTGCTGTCATACATTTAAGTTAATGTTTCTAGAATTTATGTCGTAAATTCATGTTGGTTAGTTTAATTTTATTTTGGTTATAAAAGGAACCTTTTATTTGTTTTGCATAAAATTGTGGTGTTGTTTCTGGGGGGAATTTTGCGAGTGCACTGTTGTTGTTTTTTTTTTTTTGGAAACACACGTGGAGCTGCGCTCTGCCCTCTAAGATGAAAGTAGGCAAGGACGTTGCTTTTAAGATGAAGTTTCTTCGAGGACTTTCTAAGACTTTATTCCCTTTGAGTGAATACGGCCAATGAGGTGCCTTTCTAATTATTCTTTATGTTGTTTTATTTATCTGTAAGACCATTTTAAGGGGTTTAATTTAAGTTTCATATTTCTGTTCCGTAGTTCTGACGGCATGTTCGGCATGGCGAAACTCCTCCTGTCGAAATAAATGCTTGTGAAAACCAAAGAACAATTTTGAGCCTTTCTTAAACTCGAGGGGAGTAACAATCGGGCTGAGTGCATTTACGGATATGAGCTAAATGTGTCACAAATGCTACTGTTTTTAGGCATTTCTTTGCTAATTAATACCACATCGTTGTTTAAAGTTTTATTTTCCACAAAGCTTTTTTTTAAAGTTCTGTTCTAAACGACTAGTCAAAAATTTGAACACAATTTTTCATTAATGTTTCTTCTTTATTTCAATGCTTAATTTCATTCTAAACTCTCACTGGAGGCCTCAAAACTATGAATGACACGTGCAGAATGTAGCAAACAAAAAATAAACTCAAAATGATTCAGAAGTTGTTTTAGACTTTAGATTTTTAAAAGTAGCCTTTACCCTTTGCTCTGATCATTTTTACAGGTTTCTTCAAGTTAAATTCAAGGCATTTTAAGACCTTTTATATACATTTTATACCTATTTCACAGCCTATATTAGACCTATTAGACTTATGATACAAAAACAAAACACATACACACAAAAAGGGACACAAAAAAGCCCACAGAGTAATTACCTACTTATCTTACACATATATACAAGGTATACACTACACAGAGTCAAGCATTGTTAGTTGTTCCACATAAGAAATAAAGGATCGCCACACTGCATCAAACTTGCCTATTGATGCATTCAATGTGTATCTAATCTTTTCAACCTTCAGAAAAAACATTACATCACATATCCATCTGCCAAAAGAAGGACATTTATCATTTTTCCAATTTAACAAAATAAGTCGCCGAGCTAAGAGTGAGACTTTAGATTTTTAAAAGTAGCCTTTACCCTTTGCTCTGATCATTTTTACAGGTTTCTTCAAGTTAAATTCAAGGCATTTTAAGACCTTTTATATACATTTTATACCTATTTCACAGCCTATATTAGACCTATTAGACTTACCAGCAAATAAAACTAAATTCTTGAATTTGTGTTTGTTTATTTCTCAAACAAAGGAATCTGGGGAGTATTGTTTGGAGTATTTTGACCCAGGGCTGCACTTCGTTCTCAGTTATTGTTTCCATCACGCTTTATTTACCAGTGGGTGGTGCCGTAGCGCTCCTGTGGGGACTAGAGGGACACAGAGCAGGCGCAGCTGCAGAAGTAAACGAGCTGTGGCTAACATAACGTGTCTCTTTCGTCTGTCCACAGGTATGAGTAAAAAGTAATTATATTAACACAGACTTAGTCTGGAGGACGTATTTGGATAATTGTGTGGAGGTTTCTGAGAGTTTGGTCAGTGTTGACAATGTGTTTTGTGCTGCTTCATGCGGTCTGATTTCTGGCATCCACTATGTTCAATGTTAAGTTTTGTCGGATTGAATAGTAGTAGTAGTGACAATTCCGAGCTGTATTTGGGCGGGTTCATTGGTGAAAGTACTTATTGACATGCTCAGGTGCCGTTGTACCGTTTTCAGAGCAGATACTGCTAGATCCAGGTGTAGGACAGCCGCGGTTCATGTTTTGAACCGAGTCTGTTTTGCCGCGATGCGCAGGCGCTTTTCCTTTTATGTTACCGACCCGCTTGAGTGATGTATGTGTGTTTACAATTTTATGTATAACTGTATGTATTTATTTGTATTTTATGGTTTATTTTTATTGTCTATCAAGTATTTGTTTATTTATTGTCATTTATTATTTTATTAATTATATGATTTTGGAGAGAATGAACCAGTTGAATGAAGCAGAAGTAAATGAGCTGTGGCTAACATAACGTGTCTCTTTCGTCTGTCCACAGCGACACCACATCTTTAGGCTACACAGTCTAACCTTAGCTGTGTGCCACTTGCTACTGGCCAGCTTTCCCCTAGGGCTGACGCCGGTAACATATGAAATATGGGCCCTTTTCTCATCTGTTTTGCCTTAACACTGCTGCTCACGTACCGCCCCGGCTTCTGGGAAACCATCAAGTTTGCCTGGATCCAGTACGTGACTCTCCTGCTGGTGTTCCTTTGGGTGCTCCAGCGCATCCAGACCTTTGTGTTCGAGAAGCAGCTCCTGACCACCGTACCCGGGGAACCAGCCCCCCACCACAAACTGCACTGAGGAGCCGCCATCGGGCTGAGTGCATTTACGGATACGAGCTAAATGTGTCAGAAATGCTGTTTTTAGGCATTTCTTTGCTAATTAATACCACATCGTTGTTTAAAGTTTTATTTTCCACAAAGCTTTTTTTTTTTAAAGTTCTGTTCTACACGATTAGTCAAAAATTTGAACACAACTGTTGAACAAGTTGAAGTACAAGAACCGGATGTGTCAGTCCCAGCTGTCAAACTCGAATCGGCACCAAAGCCAATTGTCACGATCCCAGCCGTGGAATTACCGGTAATGGATACTGTCACTGATGTGGAAACGGAACAACTGCCTGTTAATGTGTCTGATGCACAAGAGGAAACAGTCCGCAGATCAACCAGAATAGTTAAACCAAGAGAAGTGTTCACTTACAATGAGTTTGGGCAACCATCTTACCAGGCATGGAGACCCGCAGTAAACATGCTTGCTTGTGTTCCAATGCCCTATTGCCCCACCCAACCTGACCTGTACTATTACTCCTACTCTTGTATGGACCTATTAGGAAAAAAAGTGACCATTCACATTATTCACAGGTCAAGTAATATGACTTTTCAAGACTGTGTGTGACCTGTTGAGCCACTTGGTGTAAGATGCCGGAGTCATCTTTTAAAGCAGGGAGAGTGTAATGGGTATATTTAAAGTTTCGTGAAGAAACAGACATCCCTCAATTTTTTTTGTTGTATGACAATGTGCCTTTTATTTTGGGGTGCAATGCACACTCCGACCAGTGGGTGGTGCCGTAGCGCTCCTGTGGGGACTAGAGGGACACAGAGCAGGCGCAGCTGCAGAAGTAAACGGGCTGTGGCTAACATAACGTGTCTCTTTCGTCTGTCCACAGGTATGAGTAAAAAGTAATTATATTAACTCAGACTTAGTCAGGAGGTATTTGGATAATTGTGTGGAGGTTTCTGAGAGTTTGGTCAGTGTTGACAATGTGTTTTGTGCTGCTTCATGCGGTCTGATTTCTGGCATCCACTATGTTCAATGTTAAGTTTTGTCGGATTGAATAGTAGTAGTAGTGACAATTCCGAGCTGTATTTGGGCGGGTTCATTGGTGAAAGTACTTATTGACATACTCAGGTGCCGTTGTACCGTTTTCAGAGCAGATAACTGCTAGATCCAGGTGTAGGACAGCCGCTGTTTATGTTTTGAACCGAGTCTGTTTTGCCGCGATGCGCAGGCGCTTTTCCTTTTATGTTACCGACCCGCTTGAGTGATGTATGTGTGTTTACAATTTTATGTATAACTGTATGTATTTATTTGTATTTTATGGTTTATTTTTATTGTCTATCAAGTATTTGTTTATTTATTGTCATTTATTATTTTATTAATTATATGATTTTGGAGAGAATGAACCAGTTGAATGAAGCAGAAGTAAATGAGCTGTGGCTAACATAACGTGTCTCTTTCGTCTGTCCACAGCGACACCACACCTTTAGGCTACACAGTCTAACCTTAGCTGTGTGCCACTTGCTACTGGCCAGCTTTCCCCTAGGGCTGACGCCGGTAACATATGAAATATGGGCCCTTTTCTCATCTGTTTTGCCTTAACACTGCTGCTCACGCATCGCCCGGCTTCTGGGAAACCATCAAGTTTGCCTGGATCCAGTACGTGACTCTCCTGCTGGTGTTCCTTTGGGTGCTCCAGCGCATCCAGACCTTTGTGTTCGAGAAGCAGCTCCTGACCACCGTACCCGGGGAACCAGCCCCCCACCACAAACTGCACTGAGGAGCCGCCATCGGGCTGAGTGCATTTACGGATACGAGCTAAATGTGTCAGAAATGCTGTTTTTAGGCATTTCTTTGCTAATTAATACCACATCGTTGTTTAAAGTTTTATTTTCCACAAAGCTTTTTTTTTTTTAAAGTTCTGTTCTACACGATTAGTCAAAAATTTGAACACAACTGTTGAACAAGTTGAAGTACAAGAACCGGATGTGTCAGTCCCAGCTGTCAAACTCGAATCGGCACCAAAGCCAATTGTCACGATCCCAGCCGTGGAATTACCGGTAATGGATACTGTCACTGATGTGGAAACGGAACAACTGCCTGTTAATGTGTCTGATGCACAAGAGGAAACAGTCCGCAGATCAACCAGAATAGTTAAACCAAGAGAAGTGTTCACTTACAATGAGTTTGGGCAACCATCTTACCAGGCATGGAGACCCGCAGTAAACATGCTTGCTTGTGTTCCAATGCCCTATTGCCCCACCCAACCTGACCTGTACTATTACCCTACTCTTGTATGGACCTATTAGGAAAAAAAAAAGTGACCATTCACATTATTCACAGGTCAAGTAATATGACTTTTCAAGACTGTGTGTGACCTGTTGAGCCACTTGGTGTAAGATGCCGGAGTCATCTTTTAAAGCAGGGAGAGTGTAATGGGTATATTTAAAGTTTCGTGAAGAAACAGACATCCCCTCAATTTTTTTGTTGTATGACAATGTGCCTTTTATTTTGGGGTGCAATGCACACTCCGACCAGTGGGTGGTGCCAGTAGCGCTCCTGTGGGGACTAGAGGGACACAGAGCACATGCAGCTGCAGAAGTAAACGGGCTGTGGCTAACATAACGTGTCTCTTTCGTCTGTCCACAGGTATGAGTAAAAAGTAATTATATTAACTCAGACTTAGTCAGGAGGTATTTGGATAATTGTGTGGAGGTTTCTGAGAGTTTGGTCAGTGTTGACAATGTGTTTTGTGCTGCTTCATGCGGTCTGATTTCTGGCATCCACTATGTTCAATGTTAAGTTTTGTCGGATTGAATAGTAGTAGTAGTGACAATTCCGAGCTGTATTTGGGCGGGTTCATTGGTGAAAGTACTTATTGACATACTCAGGTGCCGTTGTACCGTTTTCAGAGCAGATAACTGCTAGATCCAGGTGTAGGACAGCCGCTGTTTATGTTTTGAACCGAGTCTGTTTTGCCGCGATGCGCAGGCGCTTTTCCTTTTATGTTACCGACCCGCTTGAGTGATGTATGTGTGTTTACAATTTTATGTATAACTGTATGTATTTATTTGTATTTTATGGTTTATTTTTATTGTCTATCAAGTATTTGTTTATTTATTGTCATTTATTATTTTATTAATTATATGATTTTGGAGAGAATGAACCAGTTGAATGAAGCAGAAGTAAATGAGCTGTGGCTAACATAACGTGTCTCTTTCGTCTGTCCACAGCGACACCACACCTTTAGGCTACACAGTCTAACCTTAGCTGTGTGCCACTTGCTACTGGCCAGCTTTCCCCTAGGGCTGACGCCGGTAACATATGAAATATGGGCCCTTTTCTCATCTGTTTTGCCTTAACACTGCTGCTCACGCACCGCCCGGCTTCTGGGAAACCATCAAGTTTGCCTGGATCCAGTACGTGACTCTCCTGCTGGTGTTCCTTTGGGTGCTCCAGCGCATCCAGACCTTTGTGTTCGAGAAGCAGCTCCTGACCACCGCATTCGGGAACCAGCCCCCCACCACAAACTGCACTGAGGAGCCGCCATCGGGCTGAGTGCATTTACGGATACGAGCTAAATGTGTCAGAAATGCTGTTTTTAGGCATTTCTTTGCTAATTCTTTCTGATGTAGGCTAAAGCTAAAGCTGTGTACGTTTTAGGTACGTTTTGATTTTAGCCCAGTGACACACACTGTAGCCTACCAGGTTTCAGCTGTGTGGGGCTTGTGGACACACCTTCCGCTGACACACCATGGTTTTGCCCTTCTTGTGCTGGATGATGTTTTTTTTTTTGGTATGCTTTTTGTTCTTTTGCACTTATAAATGTATTATTATTTTGTTGTTATTATTATTTTTACTTGTGTTGTCCATGTTTACATGCTGAAAAGATTTATACTTTGAATGCCAATCTGCACTGACATTAGTTATCATTATTGTTATTAATTAATATTGATGATGCTTACATGCTGGAAACATTTTTTGCATTATTTTTGCACTGTTAACTGTTTCCAAATTACAACTGTTTAAGTTTAACTTAAAGGATTTTCTGAGATGTGCTATGGCCCTAGTCTCCTCAACATCTTTCGCCTCCACTTGTGCACGACCCCTTGTGAATGTAGGTATTTTTACTTCAGCACACATCATACTCACACTTTCTGATATTAAAGCCCCTATCTGCCAGCACAATGTCACCTGGTAACAGTTGGTTCAGGAAACCACTCTGCTCAGTTATGTGTTTGTCGCTTGTCCGTCCACCCCACCCTCTCGATATGAATGAAATGACTCCCTGGGGCGTGATCACAATTAGGTATTTCATGGTGTATGCGTGTTTGTATTGAGAGAAAGTCTGTGCCCTTGCCAGTACATTTGAGGGTTTCTCGATGAAGACCTCGAAGCAGTCCACAATGGCAGCCACATTTTTCCCAAAAGACTCTACAAACTGGTGTGGCATACTGGTCAACAAGCATTCCCTGCTTGGCCAGTGTACCAAAGGAGACAGCTGTGTGTACATCACTCCAAGGGTATGGTGAAAGGCATCGGCAACTGTTGTTCTATGTACTCTAAATAGATGGCTGAGGTGCTGTATTGGCAGGTCTAGTCTCAGGCGCATTAAAGTCAATAAGACAAGCTGGAAGGGTGAGAGCTTCTTCATCCTACCTTGAGGCAGATAGGGAGTGAGGGTAAGTAGAAGTGTCTGAAACAAAGCAAAGTTTGGAAGGCCGGTGTAATACTTAACTGTGTTATCATCACCACTCAGAAAGTTCTCGTTCATCCGGTACTCATCAAGCTCCTGCTTCAGCGCTCTGTTTTCCTCCAAAAGACTATTGATAACATCTCGTCTAGATGAACAGAGTCCACATTCCATGTCCTGGTCTGGCGGCGGTGGCGACGGCTGCTGGTCCTGGGCTGGCGGTGGTGACGGCTGCTGGTCCTGGGCTGGCGGTGGCGACGGCTGCTGGTCCTGGGCTGGCGGTGGCGGCTGCTCCAGATGCTGGGTCCTGCGGTTTATTTGCCGCTGATACCTCGCTCCATCAGTTTTTTTTTACATCATTGTGGCCTAACTGCAAGGATGATGTCCAGTCAGGGTGGTTCTGTAACATCTGGTATGATGGTTTACCTACAACAGAGCAATTAGAAAATCGATGTAATCAATGCTTTAAACTGGCAACAAGGTAGCATAATGTCATGAACAGAATATCAAATACTTCTTAGTAATCTCCTAAGATGGTTTACATAAAACAAAATAATTACATTATGAAAAAATACATAAGCAATGCTTTAAACTAGCAAACCCAGTGCAGAACATGCAAAATAAAGAGGGTACTCTTGGCTCAGGGGGTACACAAGACAAAAAAGGTTGAGAACCACTTTTGTAGAGAACAAATAGACAGACAAACGCATTACAGCAACCATATTCCACCATCAAGGTAGCATTATGTCATGAGCAAAATCTCATCTACTTTTCAGTTAACTAGACGAGATGTTAATGATTAGTCATTGCAAAGAAGCAACAGTTTGATAGTTAGCTGGGCAGCAACTTCTGATGCACGTCAGGGGTTACAACAACAGAAGGTAACATTCCTAGCTAAACAACAACATAAAGATATTTTTAGAGAACATACCCGAGTGAAAATGTAGAGAACAGACTCTCATGGATTGGGGGGTGCGATCGAAAGTAAGGTCCTTTATTCTAATTGCAGCCAACCAAGCAATCCGACGTCTCCTTGTCAGGTCAGAGACCTCCTCTCCTTGATGCTTTGTCCATTTAGGTATCCTAAAAAACTGTATGCCATTGTTCCTAGGTTTTCCATTATAATCATGTGAAGTACTGGAGCAGTTTTTATACAACAGTGATTTCCAGGCATCGTAAAACAGCGCTAGGCAGCTAACAGAAAATGTAAACAACAGGGCTCCATAGACAGTAAACAGGGCTCTTGCCGCCGGAATCCTTCCATCATGGCGGAGAGGGGGAGAATCTCGCGATGTCGAGGGGAGGGGCTCTGAGCTCTGACGACAACTCCTCAATCTCAATACCACATCGTTGTTTAAAGTTTTATTTTCCACAAAGCTTTTTTTAAAAGTTCTGTTCTACACGACTAGTCAAAAATTTGAACACAATTTTTCATTAATGTTTCTTCTTTATTTCAATGCTTAATTTCATTCTAAACTCTCACTGGAGGCCTCAAAACTATGAATGACACGTGCAGAATGTAGCAAACAAAAAATAAACTCAAAATGATTCAGAAGTTGTTTTAGACTTTAGATTTTTAAAAGTAGCCTTTACCCTTTGCTCTGATCATTTTTACAGGTTTCTTCAAGTTAAATTCAAGGCATTTTAAGACCTTTTATATACATTTTATACCTATTTCACAGCCTATATTAGACCTATTAGACTTACCAGCAAATAAAACTAAATTCTTGAATTTGTGTTTGTTTATTTCTCAAACAAAGGAATCTGGGGAGTATTGTTTGGAGTATTTTGACCCAGGGCTGCGCTTCGTTCTCAGTTATTGTTTCCATCACGCTTTATTTAGGCGACGTTATTTAACCAGATAATGGTGTTTGACAAATTTAACTTTTTAGGAGAAATGTGACACGAAGAAGTCACATACTGCACAAATTTTAAGACCCAGATATAAGAATTCTTACACTTTTTCAAGTCTTTTAAAGGTATTATTTCCAAATTCATAAATTCAAGGGTTTTAAGACTTTTTAAGACACTGTAGGTGTTACAACCACGGCCCCTGAAAAAGGGGGATAAAACTTGAGTAAATAAAACAGCAGTTGTTCAGGTCTCAAGTCAGTGGTTTTTAATGACGCAAGACCGAACCAGAGCTCCCCCTACTGTCCACCGGACCGGATGTGCTTCATTCAATCAAATACAATATAATGCAATACAAATAATAATCACGTACCAGTTAAATGAAATTACTTCACCTTTTTAATATAAATCCTACTATAATTATATATGGAACAGTAGTAATATTGTATAATAAATGTATACCTTTTAAATTGTAAATGTACGTAATCTTTTAAATTGTCTTGTTTTACAACCATTACACACACCCCTTGGAAATGAGATGTCGTCCCGACATCTGACTCAAAACACAAATATGTGGAACCATTAAAACTACTATTTAGAAATATGTCAAAGTGCATGTAACCTTATGGAACATGTTACAGCTTACTGAAAAGAAATATACTTAGGTATTACTGTTAGCAATATCTCAATGCAAAACCATTATATTACCACACTTTCAATTGTTACCAAAAGACAGTATCTCTCAGTATGGTCTTCTTAGTTTACACAGTTTCATTATAACCTCAGTCACTCATTACATCTTGTCACTTTCAGCTTTTCAGGTTATTATCCCATATTACATCAATTTTCCCAATCAGTTGTATCAATAGTGTTACTCTTATGTGACCCTTATCTGTTATACAACAGTCCATGGAATTCAGGTGAGTGCTGTTTATGAAACAGTTCATATTTGTGCTTAATGTTCTTGTAGAAGCAGTCGTTGTTATGATCACCAAGTGTTAAATGTCTCTTATAGTGCTATAGTGCATCAATAGAATGACTGGTAATCATAATAATGGAACATATTTGGGTACCTCCATAATGTCTCTACTGCTTGTAGACCACAGGGCTGCTGGTAAGCTCCTGGCCAAATGCTGCAACAGGAAGGCTTACCGAGTTCATCATAGGTGAAAACCCTTGGTGGATGTCTCTCTCGGCGTGGCCGTCGAGGTGTCGGGTCCAGCTCCATGGAGTTGCTCCTTGAGGGTGCTGGGATGTCATCATTGGTGGCTGCGTTGTTGGGAGAGGAGACGTCTTCCTGGATGGTTGCTGCTGCTCTTTGATTCGGTGTCTCTTCCTGGACGTGCTCTTGTTGTTCTTCTCTTTGCACAATGGGATGTTGTGGAGAGGCTGGTGTGTTTTCTACTTCATCTTGATCTGTGCCTACAGTATCATTAACACAGTCTGTTTCTAGTGGCACATTTTCATCTGCTTGCAGCTGGACTGCTACTTGAGGTTCAGTGGGATAA
This sequence comes from Odontamblyopus lacepedii, assembly GCA_034769755.1. Taxonomy (NCBI): domain Eukaryota; kingdom Metazoa; phylum Chordata; class Actinopteri; order Gobiiformes; family Gobiidae; genus Odontamblyopus; species Odontamblyopus lacepedii. The sequence continues at coordinate 6,715,591 of CM068348.1, forward strand.
TAGCAGTAGTACCATTCGTCCTCCTCATCACTACTTTCTTCTTCTTGGGCAGCTGTTGGTGTTCTTTCTTTAGATCTGTTTCTTTTCTTTGTGCGTGCCACCTTGAGGGGTATTTCTAGTGGTAAGTGATTACAAGGTAGGAGCAAGTTACGATGTAATATTCTACTCTCTCTATTTTTACCTTGTTCTGGCATGACTTCATAAATGGGGAGATCTTTGTTTACTTGTCTCACCACTTTATGAATGCTGTCTTCCCAATGATTGCGTAGTTTGCCTGTACCACCTCTAGGGGTCATGTTCCTCACAAGGACACGATCTCCTTCCTCCAAGACAGAACTTTTCACTTTGTTGTCATGGTTCCTTTTTCCTCTCTCTAATGACTTTTGCACTTCTCTTTTGCTATTTCATAGGCTTCTTGCATTTGACTTTTCCACTTTTTAATATACTGTTGTTGGTCGCTTTGTCCCTGTTTCTTGTGTCACTTTGAATAGAATGTCTATAGGCAGTTGTGGAGCTCGGCCAAATAACAGGTACGTTAGATGAAGTTACCGAAGTAAAATCTGTTAATAGTGTTTTAGACAATCTAAACTCAGACCAAGGAACCAATGTAAACACATGTTCTGCCAATCTCGATGTGATGCAGAATATCAGTGACCAATGCTCAACAAAGGACACTAATGTGAAAAGTGAAAAATGGCACCCACCTGTTGACTTGTCACATTTGAATGAGAAAGAACAAAAGACTGTACAGGACATGCTGTTTGAGGAGTCAGATGTTTTTGCAAAAAGTGACTCAGACATCGGCTGCATCCCAAGTCTGCAATTCAAAATCAATCTTACAGACAATGTGCCAGTCCAGACATCCTACAACTCCATTCCAAAGCCGTTGTATAGGGAAGTGAAAGACTATGTTAAAAAACTGCTTGATCACGGCTGGATTAGGAAATCCACTTCTCCCTATTCCTCGCCAGTGGTTTGTGTCAGAAAAAAGGACATGTCATTACGGTTGTGTGTTGATTTCCGGGGATTAAATCGCAAAACTATCCCCGATCGCCACCCACTCCCACGCATTCAAGACCTGCTGGATAACTTGGGGGGCTACTCATGGTTTTCAATACTAGACCAAGGTAGTGCCTACCACCAAGGTTTTGTGGAAGAGAAGTCTAAACACCTCACGGCTTTTAGCATACCTTGGGGGTTATATGAGTGGAACCGCCTCCCATTTGGCCTTACGAACGCCCCAGCGGCCTTTCAAAGATGCATGGAAGGTATTCTAGAAGGTTTAAGAGATGAGTGTTGTTCTCCCTACTTAGATGACGTATTATATTATTCTAAGACTTTCACGGAGCATGTAAATGACTTAAGACTTGTTCTACACAGACTTAGGGAACATGGTGTAAAGTTACGCGCTAACAAGTGTGAACTTTTTAAACGTCAAATCAGATATGTAGGCCGTCTTGTCACTAGTGAAGGTGTCCAGATAGACCCTAGAGACCTCGAGGCAGTTAACCAGCTCAAAGATAGAGAACCAAAAAATGTTGGAGAAGTTAGAGCTCTCCTGGGCTTCTTAGGTTACTACCGGACATTTATTCAGGACTTTTCAAGGCTTGCAGGGCCTTTATTCAAGCTTGTTGAGGGTTCCAGCGAGGTACAGCATAGGCCCACTAAAAGCCAACCTCGCAAGTCCAAGAAAAATGCAAATGGTCAGCTTCCATCCAAAACGCCTGTTAATTGGACACAAGAACATAGTAAAGTTGTGTCACGTTTTGTGGACATGTTAACCAGTCCACCTATCTTGGCGTACCCAGACTTTAGCCTACCTTTTGTCCTCCATACAGATGCTTCTAATGAAGGACTAGGGCCTGTACTTTATCAGCAACAGAACAACAAACTCCGTGTCATTGCATATGGTTCCAGGACGCTCACGCCGGCTGAAAAAAACTATCACCTTCATTCTGGCAAGCTTGAGTTTCTCGCGCTCAAGTGGGCGATCTGTGACAAATTCAGGGATTATCTTTATTATGCGCCAACCTTTACTGTATTCACAGATAATAATCCCCTCACATATGTTTTGAGCACAGCCAAGCTGAATGCAGTAGGGCATCGCTGGGTGGGTGAGTTAGCAGATTTTCACTTTACCATCAAGTATCGTCCTGGCAAATCGAATGCCGATGCTGACACGCTGTCCAGATATCCAGTTAAATTGCACAACCACTTGCCAGAGTACACAGAGACAATGCTACCTGAAGTTATCTCTGCAATTTGGCAAGGTGACAAAGCCATGAGAGACAGTGAAGTGCCATGGGTTGCAGTTTTACAGTTAAACTCGAGTTCCAGTGAAACAAACACTGAAGGTACTCCCGTAATCCCACCCGAAGATCTCAGAACTGCACAAAAAGAGGACAAGTCGATCTGTGAAGTGATACAATTGAAGAAAAGAGGGTGGAATCCAAATGCAAAGGACAAGAGACAAATGACACGTGAAACAAGGAAACTAGTACATGAGTGGAACAGACTAAAACTTGAAAAAGGACTGCTATACAGGTTTACTGAAAAAAGAAAACAACTAGTTCTGCCAGACAAACTGACTAAGACTGTTTTGAAACAGTTGCATGATGATATGGGTCATGTAGGTGCAGATAAGGTCATCCACTTAGCTAGAGAACGCTTTTATTGGCCATTTATGCAGCGCGACATAGAAGAGTATGTCATTCGCCAATGCACTTGTGTCAAACAGAAACGTCCATGTGTTCCTGATAGGGCTCCAATGGGGTCGATCACCACAAGTGCCCCATTTGAACTTTTATCAGTAGACTACCTGCACCTGGAACCGAGTAAAGGGGGTTATGAGTATATATTAGTCCTGGTAGACCACTTCACACGTTTTGCGCAAGCTTATCCAACTAAAAATAAGTCAGGCAAAACAGCAGCTGAGAAAATATTCCATGACTTCATCCCGAGGTTCGGATACCCTGAAAAACTCCACCATGATCAGGGTCGGGAGTTCGAAAATGGCCTATTCCAAAGACTCCAGCAACTTGCAGGAGTGGCCCATTCTCGAACTACCCCTTACCATCCTCAGGGGAATCCTGTTGAGCGCCTAAACAGAACTCTCCTTCAAATGTTACGTACCCTGCATGAAGAAAAGAAAACACAGTGGAAAGAACATTTGCCTCACATTCTCCATGCGTACAATTGTACAAGACATGAAGCTACAGGCTATTCACCCTTCTTTCTTTTGTATGGTAGAATGCCTAGACTACCAGTAGACTTACTTTTTGACATTAAACCTGAAAGTGACTGTAAATCCAAACAAGAGTATGCTGAAAAATGGGCAAGTCGTATGCAAGAAGCTTATAAAATTGCCTCCGAAAACAGTCAGAAAAACTCGGCTAAAGGGAAGAAGTACTATGACCAACATTCAAAAGGCATCCCTTTACACCCTGGAGACCGAGTACTAGTCAGGAATCTTTCAGAACGAGGAGGACCGGGAAAACTAAGAGCTTATTGGGAACAGTGTATCCACAGAGTTGTTGAAAAGATGGGAGACGGTCCTGTCTACAAAGTTCAGGCTGAGACAGGAGACCGCAATCTCAGAGTCTTACACAGAAATCTTCTGTTACTTGTCAATGATTTACCACTCGAAAAAAAACAGAGTCAGAACATAAACCGGACAAGACAAAACCAGGGGAAAGAACAAAGACAAATTCAGGAAGCTGCTGAGCCAGAATCAAATGAGGAACAGTCAGATGAGGAGGAGGAGTACACATATAACTGGCAACGTGTACCGATGGTTCAAAGTAAAACTCAAACGCGCTCACGCCGTGCCCTTAGAGCAGCAGCTCCTGCATTCCAACCTGAAAGACAAAGTCCTCAACCAATCCAAGCACCTGAACAAAGGGCACTAACACAAGTTGAAGTACAAGAACCGGATGTGTCAGTCCCAGCTGTCGAACTCGAATCGGCACCAAAGCCAATTGTCACGATCCCAGCCGTGGAATTACCGGTAATGGATCCTGTCACTGATGTGGAAACGGAACAACTGCCTGTTAATGTGTCTGATGCACAAGAGGAAACAGTCCGCAGATCAACCAGAATAGTTAAACCAAGAGAAGTGTTCACTTACAATGAGTTTGGGCAACCATCTTACCAGGCGTGGAGACCCGCAGTAAACATGCTTGCTTGTGTTCCAATGCCCTATTGCCCCACCCAACCTGACCTGTACTATTACCCTACTCTTGTATGGACCTATTAGGAAAAAAAAAAGTGAACATTCACATTATTCACAGGTCAAGTAATATGACTTTTCAAGACTGTGTGTGACCTGTTGAGCCACTTGGTGTAAGATGCCGGAGTCATCTTTTAAAGCAGGGGAGAGTGTAATGGGTATATTTAAAGTTTCGTGAAGAAACAGACATCCCCTCAATTTTTGTTGTTGTATGACTGTTGGGTTCAAAACAGGTTAAACACCATCTAAAACATTCAGGAAGAAAGACAAGAGAGATTATTTAGTTTTACTCGCGAGGAGAACGGATTGAGACGTGCCCAGATACACTCTCCAACCCGCTCTGGAGCACGCCCGCCGCCTCCTCACTTTTATTTACATTAGGATGGCCCTGGTTACAATGGGTATCGCTGCTCTAAGGGAAAGGGGGGAAAAACAGCAACGATACCAAGATATGATAAATAAAATAAAATATGATTATGCATTATTGATCAAGGTCGGACAGTAGGCTGAGCGCGGTGACCACGCTGGAGTTTGAGCACATTCAGTTCATGTTTTGCCAAAATCAAACAGCTCCTTGTCTAGAGCTGCAACTATCGAATATTTTTGGAATCGAGTATTCTGTCGATTATATCATCGATTAATCGAGTAATCGGATAAATCACACTTTTTTGTTTTTATACAACTATATCAATAGTGTGTAACGCAACATGAAAGGCCTCTTAAAATGAGCAAGCAATTGCTGTTATTCCTCACAAAAAAGGTTTTTATTTAAAGTCAACATTTTTTTTAAACAAGTGTAAAACCTTTGGCTTATTGGCTTATAAGACAGGAGTTTTCTAAGTGACAACGTTAATCCTTTAACTAGCCTAATTAATAAGCTAAATATAGAACTAGTGAACACATAAGTGTTCGTAAACGTCGGTAAAATATTTCCTTTCTCTGATATTGGAATTATTGATGCCAGCGGTTCTAGATTAAATCAGATTTTTGGTAAAAGTAGAACAACGAACTAGACGTTTCTGATATGGGAAACACCGAGTGTGTGCGTGTGTCTGTGTATACGTGAGGAAGGGAGCGATTTGAGTGAGATCATTTGCTCTCTTGCTGCTCATTATGCCTCGTTACTATCAACTCATAACACAGGTTACAAATAATTACAAATACTGTACATTCTAATAGGCGTTACTTTTCATTTCAGTTAGCAATCGTAAAAGTATATTACCTCGTAGGTTCTCCGACTCCGCTTAGAGAAGTACAGTTCACATGAGGATGCTTTCGCTTTAAGTGCTGCAGCATTGAAGACGTACTGTTGTGGTACATCAGGTTGGCTTTGCCAGTGCACACTGGCACCGGCCACATCATTATCTGCCATTTCCACACCGTGGAATAAATCGCGCCGCTTCAAATCTTTGAAATGTACGTCATTGATAACTGTCCGTGTGAAACAGTGATCCCAGACTGGCGCAGCAGTCTACAAAGGAGGAGTGATACGATAGCAGAGACATTTTAAATAAATTGACTTTGGTGACATGAATTAAACGAAGCCTCGAGGCAAAGAATTTGCCCCGAATATTTTTTGTAATCGAATTATCCGAGTTACTCGAGTAATCGTTTCAGCCCTATCCTTGTCGCATAGGCTGATAAGCATGGCTCCAGCCAGGCATCGGCTCCACAGCAGTGGAAAAATACTGCACATAGTTTTCAAGCACAAAAGAGATTATTGCAAGTACACAAATATCTAACACATGATTAAGACAAATTTGGGATAATATACATAATTATTCTAACAATGACAATGTGCCTTTTATTTTGGGGTGCAATGCACACTCCGACCAGTGGGTGGTGCCGTAGCGCTCCTGTGGGGACTAGAGGGACACAGAGCAGGCGCAGCTGCAGAAGTAAACGAGCTGTGGCTAACATAACGTGTCTCTTTCGTCTGTCCACAGGAGTAAAAAGTAATTATATTAACACAGACTTAGTCTGGAGGTATTTGGATAATTGTGTGGAGGTTTCTGAGAGTTTGGTCAGTGTTGACAATGTGTTTTGTGCTGCTTCATGCGGTCTGATTTCTGGCATCCACTATGTTCAATGTTAAGTTTTGTCGGATTGAATAGTAGTAGTAGTGACAATTCCGAGCTGTATTTGGGCGGGTTCATTGGTGAAAGTACTTGAATAATTGACATGCTCAGGTGCCGTTGTACCGTTTTCAGAGCAGATAACTGCTAGATCCAGGTGTAGGACAGCCGCGGTTCATGTTTTGAACCGAGTCTGTTTTGCCGCGATGCGCAGGCGCTTTTCCTTTTATGTTACCGACCCGCTTGAGTGATGTATGTGTGTTTACAATTTTATGTATAACTGTATGTATTTATTTGTATTTTATGGTTTATTTTTATTGTCTATCAAGTATTTGTTTATTTATTGTCATTTATTATTTTATTAATTATATGATTTTGGAGAGAATGAACCAGTTGAATGAAGCAGAAGTAAATGAGCTGTGGCTAACATAACGTGTCTCTTTCGTCTGTCCACAGCGACACCACACCTTTAGGCTACACAGTCTAACCTTAGCTGTGTGCCACTTGCTACTGGCCAGCTTTCCCCTAGGGCTGACGCCGGTAACATATGAAATATGGGCCCTTTTCTCATCTGTTTTGCCTTAACACTGCTGCTCACGTACCGCCCCGGCTTCTGGGAAACCATCAAGTTTGCCTGGATCCAGTACGTGACTCTCCTGCTGGTGTTCCTTTGGGTGCTCCAGCGCATCCAGACCTTTGTGTTCGAGAAGCAGCTCCTGACCACCGTACCCGGGGAACCAGCCCCCCACCACAAACTGCACTGAGGAGCCGCCATCGGGCTGAGTGCATTTACGGATACGAGCTAAATGTGTCAGAAATGCTGTTTTTAGGCATTTCTTTGCTAATTAATACCACATCGTTGTTTAAAGTTTTATTTTCCACATTACTCAACTCATCAGGGTCCGACAGGACAGAGATAAATGCATTCTGAATCTCTTTGAAATGTGACTTTATTTCTTTATGCTGGCTAAGTTTCTTCACAAGTGAAAGCAGCCAGATACAAGCTGCTTGTCGGACATGGGGGTTTTGACTGGGAATATATTTTGCCAGAATGGAATTAAGGACCCAAGGAATAACATCATTGTTTCTCACATGGCAAGGTGGACTGTATTGCTCTTCAGTACATGTCCATGGGTCTCTGGCTGCTCCTGGGCGGGTTCATTGGTGAAAGTACTTATTGACATGCTCAGGTGCCGTTGTACCGTTTTCAGAGCAGATAACTGCTAGATCCAGGTGTAGGACAGCCGCTGTTTATGTTTTGAACCGAGTCTGTTTTGCCGCGATGCGCAGGCGCTTTTCCTTTTATGTTACCGAATTCGCTTGAGTGATGTATGTGTGTTTACAATTTTATGTATAACTGTATGTATTTATTTGTATTTTATGGTTTATTTTTATTGTCTATCAAGTATTTGTTTATTTATTGTCATTTATTATTTTATTAATTATATGATTTTGGAGAGAATGAACCAGTTGAATGAAGCAGAAGTAAATGAGCTGTGGCTAACATAACGTGTCTCTTTCGTCTGTCCACAGCGACACCACACCTTTAGGCTACACAGTCTAACCTTAGCTGTGTGCCACTTGCTACTGGCCAGCTTTCCCCTAGGGCTGACGCCGGTAACATATGAAATATGGGCCCTTTTCTCATCTGTTTTGCCTTAACACTGCTGCTCACGTACCGCCCCGGCTTCTGGGAAACCATCAATTTTGCCTGGATCCAGTACGTGAGTGTCCTGCTGGTGTTCCTTTGGGTGCTCCAGCGCATCCAGACCTTTGTGTTCGAGTAGCAGCTCCTGACCACCGTACCCGGGGAACCAGCCCCCCACCACAAACTGCACTGAGGAGCCGCCATCGGGCAAATGCTACTGTTTTTAGGCATTTCTTTGCTAATTAATACTACTTCGTTGTTTAAAGTTTTATTTTCCAAAAAGCTTTTTTTTAAAGTTCTGTTCTACACGACTAGTCTAAATTAAATTAAAACTAAATTTGAACACAATTTTTCATTAATGTTTCTTCTTTATTTCAATGCTTAATTTCATTCTAAACTCTCACTGGAGACCTTAGCTGTATGGCACTTGCTACTGGCCAGCTTTCCCCTAGGGCTGACGCCGGTAACATATGAAATATGGGCCCTTTTCTCATCTGTTTTGCCTTAACACTGCTGCTCACGTACCGCCCCGGCTTCTGGGAAACCATCAATTTTGCCTGGATCCAGTACGTGAGTGTCCTGCTGGTGTTCCTTTGGGTGCTCCAGCGCATCCAGACCTTTGTGTTCGAGTAGCAGCTCCTGACCACCGTACCCGGGGAACCAGCCCCCCACCACAAACTGCACTGAGGAGCCGCCATCGGGCAAATGCTACTGTTTTTAGGCATTTCTTTGCTAATTAATACTACTTCGTTGTTTAAAGTTTTATTTTCCAAAAAGCTTTTTTTTAAAGTTCTGTTCTACACGACTAGTCTAAATTAAATTAAAACTAAATTTGAACACAATTTTTCATTAATGTTTCTTCTTTATTTCAATGCTTAATTTCATTCTAAACTCTCACTGGAGACCTCAAAACTATGAATGACACGTGCAGAATGTAGCAAACAAAAAATAAACTCAAAATGATTCAGAAGTTGTTTTAGACTTTAGATTTTTAAAAGTAGCCTTTACCCTTTGCTCTGATCATTTTTACAGGTTTCTTCAAGTTAAATTCAAGGCATTTTAAGACCTTTTATATACATTTTATACCTATTTCACAGCCTATATTAGACCTATTAGACTTACCAGCAAATAAAAACTAAATTCTTGAATTTGTGTTTGTTTATTTCTCAAACAAAGGAATCTGGGGAGTAGTGTTTGGAGTATTTTGACCCAGGGCTGCGCTTCGTTCTCAGTTATTGTTTCCATCACGCTTTATTTAGGCGACGTTATTTAACCAGATAATGGTGTTTGACAAATTTAACTTTTTAGGAGAAATGTGACACGAAGAAGTCACATACTGCACAAATTTTAAGACCCAGATATAAGAATTCTTACACTTTTTCAAGTCTTTTAAAGGTATTATTTCCAAATTCATAAATTCAAGGGTTTTAAGACTTTTTAAGACACTGTAGGTGTTACAACCACGGCCCCTGAAAAAGGGGGATAAAACTTGAGTAAATAAAACAGCGGTTGTTCAGGTCTCAAGTCAGTGGTTTTTAATGACGCAAGACCGAACCAGAGCTCCCCCTACTGTCCACCGGACCGGATGTGCTTCATTCAATCAAATACAATATAATGCAATACAAATAATAATCATGTACCAGTTAAATGAAATTACTTCACCTTTTTAATATAAATCCTACTATAATTATATATGGAACAGTAGTAATATTGTATAATAAATGTATACCTTTTAAATTGTAAATGTACGTAATCTTTTAAATTGTCTTGTTTTACAACCATTACACACACCCCTTGGAAATGAGATGTCGTCCCGACATCTGACTCAAAACACAAATATGTGGAACCATTAGAACTACTATTTAGAAATATGTCAAAGTGCATGTAACCTTATGGAACATGTTACAGCTTACTGAAAAGAAATATACTTAGGTATTACTGTTAGCAATATCTCAATGCAAAACCATTATATTACCACACTTTCAATTGTTACCAAAAGACAGTATCTCTCAGTATGGTCTTCTTAGTTTACACAGTTTCATTATAACCTCAGTCACTCATTACATCTTGTCACTTTCAGCTTTTCAGGTTATTATCCCATATTACATCAATTTTCCCAATCAGTTGTATCAATAGTGTTACTCTTATGTGACCCTTATCTGTTATACAACAGTCCATGGAATTCAGGTGAGTGCTGTTTATGAAACAGTTCATATTTGTGCTTAATGTTCTTGTAGAAGCAGTTGTTGTTATGATCACCAAGTGTTAAATGTAGGGCTGAAACGATTACTCGAGTAACTCGGATAATTCGATTACAAAAAATATTCGGGGCAAATTCTTTGCCTCGAGGCTTCGTTTAATTCATGTCACCAAAGTCAATTTATTTAAAATGTCTCTGCTATCGTATCACTCCTCCTTTGTAGACTGCTGCGCCAGTCTGGGATCACTGTTTCACACGGACAGTTATCAATGACGTACATTTCAAAGATTTGAAGCGGCGCGATTTATTCCACGGTGTGGAAATGGCAGATAATGATGTGGCCGGTGCCAGTGTGCACTGGCAAAGCCAACCTGATGTACCACAACAGTACGTCTTCAATGCTGCAGCACTTAAAGCGAAAGCATCCTCATGTGAACTGTACTTCTCTAAGCGGAGTCGGAGAACCTACGAGGTAATATACTTTTACGATTGCTAACTGAAATGAAAAGTAACGCCTATTAGAATGTACAGTATTTGTAATTATTTGTAACCTGTGTTATGAGTTGATAGTAACGAGGCATAATGAGCAGCAAGAGAGCAAATGATCTCACTCAAATCGCTCCCTTCCTCACGTATACACAGACACACGCACACACTCGGTGTTTCCCATATCAGAAACGTCTAGTTCGTTGTTCTACTTTTACCAAAAATCTGATTTAATCTAGAACCGCTGGCATCAATAATTCCAATATCAGAGAAAGGAAATATTTTACCGACGTTTATGAACACTTATGTGTTCGCTAGTTCTATATTTAGCTTATTAATTAGGCTAGTTAAAGGATTAACGTTGTCACTTAGAAAACTCCTGTCTTATAAGCCAATAAGCCAAAGGTTTTACACTTGTTTAAAAAAAATTTTGACTTTAAATAAAAACCTTTTTTGTGAGGAATAACAGCAATTGCTTGCTCATTTTAAGAGGCCTTTCATGTTGCGTTACACACTATTGATATAGTTGTATAAAAACAAAAAAGTGTGATTTATCCGATTACTCGATTAATCGATGATATAATCGACAGAATACTCGATTCCAAAAATATTCGATAGTTGCAGCTCTAGTTAAATGTCTCTTATAGTGCTATTAGTGCTATAGTGCATCAATAGAATGACTGGTAATCATAATAATGGAACATATTTGGGTACCTCCATAATGTCTCTACTGCTTGTAGACCACAGGGCTGCTGGTAAGCTCCTGGCCAGATGCTGCAACAGGAAGGCTTACCGAGTTCATCATAGGTGAAAACCCTTGGTGGATGTCTCTCTCGGCGTGGCCGTCGAGGTGTCGGGTCCAGCTCCATGGAGTTGCTCCTTGAGGGTGCTGGGATGTCATCACTGGTGGCTGCGTTGTTGGGAGAGGAGACGTCTTCCTGGATGGTTGCTGCTGCTCTTTGATTCGGTGTCTCTTCCTGGACGTGCTCTTGTTGTTCTTCTATTTGCACAATGGGATGTTGTGGAGAGGCTGGTGTGTTTTCTACTTCATCTTGATCTCTGCCTACAGTATCATTAACACAGTCTGTTTCTAGTGGCACATTTTCATCTGCTTGCAGCTGGACTGCTACTTGAGGTTCAGTGGGATAATAGCAGTAGTACCATTCGTCCTCCTCATCACTACTTTCTTCTTCTTGGGCAGCTGTTGGTGTTCTTTCTTTAGATCTGTTTCTTTTCTTTGTGCGTGCCACCTTGAGGGGTATTTCTAGTGGTAAGTGATTACAAGGTAGGAGCAAGTTACAATGTAATATTCTACTCTCTCTATTTTTACCTTGTTCTGGCATGACTTCATAAATGGGGAGATCTTTGTTTACTTGTCTCACCACTTTATGAATGCTGTCTTCCCAATGATTGCGTAGTTTGCCTGTACCACCTCTAGGGGTCATGTTCCTCACAAGGACACGATCTCCTTCCTCCAAGACAGAACTTTTCACTTTGTTGTCATGGTTCCTTTTTCCTCTCTCTAATGACTTTTTGCACTTCTCTTTTGCTATTTCATAGGCTTCTTGCATTTGACTTTTCCACTTTTTAATATACTGTTGTTGGTCGTTTGTCCCTGTTTCTTGTGTCACTTTGAATAGAATGTCTATAGGCAGTTGTGGAGCTCGGCCAAATAACAGGTAGAATGGGGAGACGCCTGTTACTTCACTCCGTGTACAGTTGTAAGCGAAAATTACTTTATTCAGTGACTCTTTCCAGTTTGACTTCTCTTTTTCAGTGAGAGTTCGCAGCATTTGTAACAACGTTCTGTTGAATCTCTCAACTTGCCCATTTCCTTCAGGATGGTAAGGAGTCGTTCTGGAGCCTGCTACACCACAGTGTTTGGACAGCTGAGCGAAAAGCTGATTTTCAAACTCGCCCCCTTGATCATGATGTATTCGTGATGGAAAACCGAACTTGAGTGAATAGTCATTGAATATTTTGTCTGCGACTGTCCTTCCTGATTTTGATGTTGTGGCATAAGCTTGGGCGTACCTTGTAAAATGGTCTATTATGACCAATATATACTCGTGATCCTCCTGAACATCTGTCAACATGAAGGAAATCTATAGACACCAATTCAAATGGTTGGGATGTGACAATACTTGTTAGAGGGGTTCTTGTTTCTCGACTTGGCTTTTTACTTTTTACACAAGAACAACAGTTCACATACTGTTCAATATATTGTCCCATTTGAGGCCAAAAAAATCTGTCTCTGACAAGTGACGTTGTTCTGTCAATTCCTTGGTGTCCCATTTCGTTATGCAGTGCTTTCATAACTGTCTCTTTGTTTGTATTCGGCAAAACAAGTTGTGTTCTCACTGTTGTTTGGCGTCTGAGAATGTTGTCGCTGTCCAGTGTTAATCTGTCCCATTCTGATAACAGTTTTCTTGTGGGCATGCTAAGTGACTTATACTCTTGGCCCGTGGGTTTTGTGCCTGACTGTATATAGGTGATAACAGGACCAATACATGTGTCATTTCTCTGGGCTTTGCTTATATCTTTGTTTTGGATCGGAACAAGCTTTTTGTTATTGTCCATTTGAGTAACAGCCATGGACCATTGTATACTTGAGTCTGTTTCAATCACTTGAACAGTGGCTTGTACTTCGCGTGATGACATTTCTCCTGTACATGTTTTCATTATCGATTCAATTGTAACTGGCATGCGCGATAGGCTGTCAGCATCCACATTTTCACGTCCAGGTCTATACTTTATCGTGAGATGAAAATCTGCAAGCTCTGCTACCCATCGACACCCAGTAGCATTTAGTTTCGCTGTTGATAACACGTACGTGAGTGGATTATTATCCGTGTATACTGTACATGATGAGCCAATCAGATAGTCCCTAAATCTCTCACAGACCGCCCATTTTAAAGCAAGAAACTCAAGTTTCCCCGAGTGCAGGTGGTAATTCTTCTCAGACTCAGTGAGCGTGCGGGATGCATAAGCTATTACTCGCATCTTACCAGCTTGCTCCTGGTAGAGGACTGCGCCCAGACCTTGGTTTGACGCATCAGTGTGGAGTGTAAACGGTTTACTGAAATCTGGGAAAGCAAGAATGGGTGGCTCAACAAGAAAACTGATCAACTTTTCCAAAATCTGCTGATGGTACTGAGTCCATTTAATCGGCGTGTTTGAGGGAACACCTTTTACTTTCTTGTCCACCTGTCTTGTCTTTGTTACTTGGCTGTCTGTTGCTTGTGTGCCAGCAGGGGTCTTGAGCAAAAGGTAGAGAGGACCAGCAATACGTGAAAAGTCTCGTACATACTGTCTGTAGTAACTCAGTAGACCCATAATAGCTCTCAGCTCTCCTACTGTTTTGGGTTGCTTGTCTTTAAGAACTCTGACTGCAACAGTATCCGCTGGATCCATTTTACTGCCCTCTGCTGAAACAATATGCCCCAAATAACGCACTTCTTGTTTAAACAGCTCACATTTACTTGGTTTCAGTTTAATGCCATGTTGTCTGAGTCTTTGTAACACAGTTTTGACATCATTAATATGTTTTGTGAATGACTTACTGAACACAATAGTGTCATCAAGGTATGGAATGCAGATGTCATCTCTCAGGTCTCCCAAACAGGTCTCCATACAGCGCTGGAAAGCAGCTGGGGCGTTCATTAAGCCGAAGGGGATTCTGACCCACTCGTATAAGCCCCAGGGGGTCACGAATGCTGTCAGGTGGCGGGAGTCTTGAGCCATGAACCCCTGGTGGTAGGCTTTCCCTTGGTCAATTAGGGAGAACCAAGAGTTGCCGCCTAGCCCATCCATGATGTCCTGAACCCTGGGAATAGGCTGACGGTCAGGAATAGTTTTCTTGTTGAGTTCACGGTAGTCTATACACAACCTTAGCCCTCCGCACTTCTTTCGGACACACACTACAGGGGCTGCGTAAGGTGAGTATGACTTTTCTACCCAGCCCTGTGCAATAAGGTTATGCAAATAGTCTTTCATTTCTCTGTAGAGAGGCTTGGGCACAGACAAGTATGTTTTTGCTACTGGCTCAGTGTCTTTCAGAGAGATGGATAGTGTTAACTTCTCAATACACCCAATGTCGTTCTCAGATTTGGAAAAAGCTGAGCATTCTTCTCTTAACATTTTTTGTACTATTGACTTTTCATTTTCAGACAGGTGATTCAGGTCGACTGGTGGATCCCATGCACCATCTTCTTCACCTGCCTTCACTTGACTCACCGCGGCTGGAACTACAGGAGCAGGATGGAAAACTGAGGCAGGGTAAACAGCTTGTACAGGTTGCACTGTCCCAATAAGTGTTCGCCCACAGAGTACAATATCATGGTCTGTGGGGTTCTGGACACTGACTGTAATGAAAGGTTTTACACCACTTTTAATGTTGACTAGAGTGTCACAGAATTCAAGTCCTTCGGCCCACTGAGGGTTCACGTCAGGCTCAAAAATGAGGGCCGTGTCTTCGTGGTATGGGGGTGTTTGTACCCGGCATTCTACACTCATTGATGTGTGCTTAGGTACAGTCACTGTTTCCCTTATGGTCTTAACCTTGTACTCAAACACTGGATTGGTACTCACTAGTTCAACACATGCTTGGATTTCATTGGCTTCAACATTAGGGAATGCTGCTGCAACAGTTTGGATGAATTGGTCTTTGTCAGTAGTGGCTTGGCTCAGTCCAGTGTCTACGATGAGCGATATAACATTGAAGCCGATGATTGGTCTGGCAAGACTGGAGCCACTCAAAACAAGTGTAGGGACAGTGACCTCAGTTGTGGGGGCTTCATTAGCATGCAGTTGAAATGTTATTTCAAGCCAGCCAATATAGGGCATACTTTCTCCATTCGCTGCTGTTATAGACAGTGTATTGTCGCCTTCCAGTATTTCACAAATGTCTCTGAGTTTTACATGTGACAGATTTTCCTTCCACCACCTCTCATCTACAATAGTTACTTGAGAGCCAGAGTCCCATAATGCTCTTGTCTTTATCTTTTGTATGTAACAGTCAATCAAATACTTTTGTCCAATTAATGGGGCCATTTTGACATGTTTGTTGTGCTTGGATGACTTGGTTTGGACAGTATCACATGACACAGGTGCACATTTCTCCTTATGGACATTCCAGTGTTCAGTTTGGCAGGATTTAGAACAATAAAGTACATTTCTACACAGTGCACATTGTCTGAGTCTCCTCTTATTCTCACCATTCTTACAGTTGGCACAGTTCTGGGACACCTTTGGCATGTGGGTCACTGTTCGTCCCGCTGGAGCAACCCTTGCCCGTTTAAAGGACGCGTTGGGCGGGCTCCTCTCATCCTGCAACCTGCTAAGAAATGTTCGTTACTGCCATAAGCATAACAGTGTCGACAGTCATCAATGTTATTTTGTTGGCAGCCAAAGCAACGCCTCCTGCGCCTAGGACCAGGTGCTGCGAAACATCGAGGGGTCATGTGGCCATACTGTGGGTTCTGATGCACATATGGGCTGGACCATGGCATTTGAACTGGTATCGCAGGAGGGATGACCAGAGGTTGGGTGACAGAACTTGGGGTTTGGTCTGCTTGTCCAAGTGGCTGGGGTTTTTGCATGAATTCTTTTATTTGTGAGACTTCAGCTTTTAAGTCACTCAGCAGTGTCATGTTAGATCTCATTTCTTTTAGTTCTGATAAAATGTCGGGTTGTACTTTTGGTTTATTCTGTGGAGCAAGTGATTTTTCTTTTCTTTCAGCCTGGCTCTCATCAGTTTGTGCAGAATGAACAGCAACACGGTGTGGGACAAGCAGCTTTCTTTTATCTTGCCTTTCACTCTCACATGCACAGGCAGTGTTCAGTTTTTCTAGCAACAGTTCATCTGAAACATTAGCTAGTTGTAGGTACGGTTGTAGGTCACGTTTTATGTTGTCGTTCTGCAGGCCAGTCAACAGTGTGTGAAGGAACATGTTCTGCACTAGGACAGGGTCATACTTCAGGCCAGATTCAGATTCCTGAGAGGCGAAACGTATTTTCTGTCTGAGATCTAGGGCACGAATGACAAAACTTTGGGGTGTTTCTTTATGACTTTGCACCTCTGAGCTTAGTTGCTTATACAGATCTGTTGCACTTTTCTCTTGGTAGTGGCACCGGAGTATCCTTCTCAGAGCAGGGAGTGACAAGTTGGCTTTACCTTCGAGGTAGCTACGGAGTTGCATGCCAGGAGTGATGGCCCTTATGACAGCGTCTACAATCTCTGCTTCTGGAAAGCCCTTACTTAGCCCATGCTCTATTTGACGTGCCAGACTAGAGAAAGAGAGGCGGTCTTTCTGTCCAGGCTCACCAATTTGGCCGGAGATTTTAAAGTCTTTATTCCAAGGAGTGTTGGCCTGGGGGTGAGCAGTGTATGTGATTAGTGGCTTCTCAGTGTGTGGGTGGCTTTCACTTTGTTTCTGCATTAACAATAATTTAAGTTGTAATGCCTCAATTTCTTTTGCCAACTTTGTCTGTTCATCCGTGTATCATCTGACTTGTTTTTTGGTATTACTTGTTCATTACTCTGGTCCATAGTGTCTGCTGCATTGCTTTGAGTTGCTTCTATTTGTACAGACTCAAGCTCAGGTAAATCAGTTGCTGCAAGCTCTCCTACTTTCCTGTATTCTTGTATTTTGTCTTTTATGTACAGCAACTCTGACATGCCCTGATCCTCCAGCATTCCGAGCTCATCACGTCGCAAATGTGAGCTGATCATTGCTATCAAAACGTTGCGGGGCTTATTCTTTACAAGTTCAATTTCACGCGCAGGAATGCCTAGAAGTCCAAAAATATCCACTAAATAGTCTTTAGATAGCGTACACAACGCTTGGACCACTTCTCGCTGCAGATCTTCTATGTCCGATGCCTCCATCTTTATTACAGTTGTTACGACGACGCAGAGTTTTCGCGCTTCAGCAACTTTAGCTTAGCTCCTAATATTAGCGTAGCTTTCCTGGTGACTGTCGCTTCACCTCAGATTGCAGGCTTTATTCAGGCAGTCCGCTGTCCGTTGCTGAAACTTTATCACTCTTTGTCGCCAGCCTGGGTTGTTTTGGGGGGATGAGAAGCGAGTTGGGTTACTTTTGTCTTAAGCTAGCCCTCGTCACACTCATCCCAGCGGTGCCTCCAAATGTTACAACCACGGCCCCTGAAAAAGGGGGATAAAACTTGAGTAAATAAAACAGCGGTTGTTCAGGTCTCAAGTCAGTGGTTTTTGACAAATATTAATTATAACACAACTTTTGTACAAACTTGGTATATCAAAAGCACATATTTACCTGAAAAAGGGGATAAAACTTGAGTAAATAAAACAGCGGTTGTTCAGGTCTCAAGTCAGTGGTTTTTAATGACGCAAGACCGAACCAGAGCTCCCCCTACTGTCCACCGGACCGGATGTGCTTCATTCAATCAAATACAATATAATGCAATACAAATAATAATCATGTACCAGTTAAATGAAATTACTTCACCTTTTTAATATAAATCCTACTATAATTATATATGGAACAGTAGTAATATTGTATAATAAATGTATACCTTTTAAATTGTAAATGTACGTAATCTTTTAAATTGTCTTGTTTTACAACCATTACATAGGAACCCTGTTTTTTGCACTTTTGACATTTCTTGTCCCAGACGTGGCACAGCTGTGAGGTGAAAACCATTTCAGGAGACTTCATCATGAAGCTCGATGAGGCAGGGCTTTGCAGCCCTGTCAACAAACCAAACCGTGGATGGATACTTTGAGCATTTGGATTAGAATTATAAAAAAAAAAACTTGACAAAACATTTTTCTTTGCTGCATAATTCCATATATCTTACATTATATATTTGATGTCCTCCATATGTATCTCAAATGTGGTAGAAAACATAAACCTTTGACATTTGGTAGTGTATGTCTGCCTCCTTTTTTAAAACATTTTTTTAATAAATAGTTTGTTGGGAGTGAATTACATCTCTTAGATCCTCGGTTATCACTACTGTTTTTGTATTTGAACTATTATATGATATGTGATCCTGTGTCATCCCCCCTCCTCTGTCGGAGAAGTCCCTTCATCCAGGAAACGGCCACATCCTGCTGCTCGGGCTTCAGCTTCACACAATAGAATATCATTTTCACACTTATAGGCCGGCTACACTGTGGAGAAGAATCACCTTTTTTTTAATTTAAAGATTTCCTAAATGATGGAACATGCTCGGCGGAGGGGTTATTGGTTTGAACCCCGGACAAGTGCAAACTGATGTCATTCGCAGTGAGGCCCGGGGCTGGCACAGAGCCTCAAACCTAAAGGGAACAGAGCAGCTTAGGTGAAGAGACAGATCTGATCATTGCGACAGAAACATTCTCCTACAGGTCAGGAAATGGTTTTCTTGGTTCTTAAATGCCGTCTACCGTCTGAAAAAATAATAAATCTATGGGAAACTGTCTACTCCAGTCCAATAGTGGAATCAGGGACCTTCCTGTGGTGAGGCAGAGGTGCTAATAACTATGACAAACACTGCAGCCTGTCTGTCAAATGAACTTGTTTAAGGGTATTTCTATCTGACTTCATCCAGAATGATCTAAAAACCTAAAAAAAATTAAAACATTCACAAGGAACTAAGGGTGGAAATTAGCTCTAGTGCCACAACCTGCACAATGCATCTCCCCTGTCTCACAAATAAAATGAAATAAATAAAAACTGACAGTCAAATGGTGAAGTCTAAAAGTCATTCTGCTCGGCTAAATGTAAGCTAAAGTAAACCTTAGAGTAAGTGAAAATGTGCAGCTGGGGTAAGTTGTCATGTGCGACAATAGACAAAGGGAGGGTGGGGTGGGTTGTCACACTTTTGTGTTTGTCAGAAGTGGGCCAACAAAGCAAAATGAAACTCAAGATTTAAAGCAGAGGGAGGAGGGCAGGTCAGAGGGTTTAGTTTAGTTTTAAGGGTCAAAGTTTTAATGTCCTTTTTGCAGAGTGTTTGTGTAGGCAGGAGACAATCCTTTGGAGCTGTGTGTGACCTCTTTTTTTGTGTCGTTCTCACTTCTCACGTTTGGTCTTATCTTCAGACCTCGCCGGCCCCGCCCTCTGACCCCGTCCAGCTCAGGAGGACGAGCACAAGAAGAACGTGAGAGCACATTTGAGAAATTATTAACTTTGTGCTTTCCAAAACATCATTTCCCAAATCTATTTGTCACTCCTGGAGCCACATAGGCCAAAAGGAACATTTCGATGGACTCAGTTACATTTATTTGAGTAAATTGTACTTTTCCTAGATGCAAACTACTACTACTACTACTACTTTTACTCCTACTTGAGTAATACATTTTATTAAAGTAACTCTTATCAGAATCAGAAAGGTTTTATTGCCATATGAATGAACAGGTTCACTACATTAGGAAATTGCTGCGGTACTTGGAGCGAAACGTAGACAAACGCTGAACATGCAACAAATAAAATAGAATAAAGTAAGTAGAAAAACAATAAACTATAATATAACAGAAATATTTTAAAAATTTATAAGAATAAGAATAAGAAGGCTACTTGAGTAAATTATGTGTTTACTGTGAGCAAGACAGTGGAAAAATGTCACCAGATTGACCATTTTAGACCTTTTTTGCCCATAAAATGCTCAGTGATTGAAAACCTAAAGACTCACGAATGATAACAATTTTCTGATTTGACCAATCCTGTCAACATAATTTGTCTCAAATGTCTTAATCCTGTCACAAAAAGTGCATGCCCATGTTCTTGTTATATGAACTCAAATTGAAACAGGTCAATTCATTTTTATTCATTCCAGGAGTCCCTATTTTTTGACCAAATTGATCCCTGCCAACAGTAAAGAGAGGCATAAATTGACATTTGTTTAGGTAAAAGACAGAAAAGAGGCTTAAAAACGACCAAAACACAAAGAAAATGTGACTACAGTGACTCATGTTGGTCATGAATGGGCCGAGAGCAGAATACACTACAAAAAGGATTTTCTAGCAGTTAAACTGACTTGAATTAAGTAGATTCATCTTAAAAGACCAGTTTTTAAGATTTTTTTTTTTTACTTGTTTCAAGATATTCCATCCTGATATATCTTATCTAGTCTAGATATTACAACTTATTCTAAGCACTTTTTATATTAAATCAAGCCAGGTTAAGCCTCTTTAACTTCCTTCTCAAACCAATAAGGTGAAAAATCTTGCCATAAATACTTGAAACTAGTGTTTTCTGCTTAGAACAAGATTCGTATTTCGTCTTGTTTTAAGAAAACTTGGTAAGTGAAAGTTTCTTACTGCACTGGCAGAAAATTTCACTTAAAATAAGGCATTTTTACCTCAAAATTGGTATTTTTTCTTATTTTTTGATAGGCCTTTTTTGCAGAATAGTTTTCCTTAATTATGCACTCGTATAAAAATTGTATTATTGCCAAAGGCTCCAAAACGGGGGTGTCCCAGTTTTTTTATTTTGAAACTCTGGTCCCCCTACTTTAGTGTAGAAGAAGCCATGTTTAGCCAAAACTACTCGGAACCATGAGGATTCCTCGGCTTCCTTGACGCACAAGAGCGCATTGTGTGGAGGTAATCGGAAGCAGCCTGTTTTCTCTGACATGATTCAGCACATCAGCAGTCTGCCCGTGTTATCTCCCCGTAGCCCGGGGGAAGGGACCACCCCCCGCCCATCCCCGGCCCGGCCCACCGCGGCGCACGGACCCGCTGGCCACGTCTCAAACCTGCATAGTGCGTGTGGCGGCAGGAGCCCGGGCACAGCCGCTCCACAGCCGCACCACAGCCGCTCCACAGCCGCACCACAGCCGCTCCACAGCCGCTCCACAGCCACTCCACAGCCGCGCTCCAAATCCGCTCCACAGCCGCTCCAAAGCCGCTCTTGCGGGGCTCTTGCGGCTGAAGCCAGGCCGAGGGGAGCCCACCCTGTCTCTGTCCTGCAGTGATAAACTCGCCCGCTGGACTGTCCTGGGCTTTCAGGGTGCACTCCTGTCCCATTACATGCAGGGGGCCCTCTACTTCACCACCATTGTTGTGGGAAAATGTGCATACAGTGAGGAGGCCATGCAAAGAGCTGTGACTTTACGGTAGGTAAAGCTTAAAGGGGGGTCAGTGTTTATTGTGTGGACATTTTCTTTGCACTACTTGGAATTTTTTGTTTATTTTTTGGCTATATACAGGGTTCCTACAGTGTCTTAAAAAGTCTTAAAAGCAGTGAATTTATGAAATTAATAAATGTGGCCCTCAGACCAATTGTTTTGGCCCGTACTACCCCAAGTGGTATTTTTACTGCATGTTTTTGAAATCTACTTTGATCAAGCAAATGTAGTGTTTCCTTTTGAGGGTCTAAGCACGAACAAAGGTCTGGAGGGTCATTCCAAACTCTTATTAACTGTTATTACTATGACCCTCGATCAGCCTCACGCTGGTCTGTGTTTTGATATGTGGCCCTAGATGAAAAAAGTTTGGACACCCCTGCCTTAAAAAGACGTGAAAAAGTCTTGAATTTTTATATTTTGGGCTTAAAATTTGTGCAGTACGTAACTTGTCCGTATCACATTTCTCGTCAGAAGTTTAATTAGTCAACCACAATTATTTGTTTAAATAATGTCACCTAAATAAAGAGCGGCAGAACAATAATTGAGAACGCAACACAGCCTCGGGTTAAAATCCTCCAAACACAGAAACACTGAATCACTGAAGATCACCACAAGAAACACCTCAGCAGAAGCGCATAAACTCCCAAGAAAATCTCAGCAGTTGTTTTTTAACATTAGTTTTACTTTACAGAGCAACATGTTTCATGCTCTGGAGTCTCCCAACTCTTCGTATTCCTTTGTTTGAGAAATAAATGAAGAGAAATTCAAGAATTTGGCCGGTTCTCCCCCTGTGGCGCGGGTACATCAGGGTCAAACGATTAAAGCTCTGTGAGGCAAAGAATCACGTGAAATCTTTTTATTTCCTTCTCTGAGAAAGCCATCAGTTGGTGCAAAGTGTCTGAGAAACCATTAGATGTCACTGCCAATGGCTTTAAACACGGAGTCACCAAGAAAGCCCTGCGCACAGAGAAAGCCAGGTGAGACTGCAGGGACGATCCCGCATGACAGCTGGTTTAGTATGTTGGATTATTTTTAAAGATAATACAGTAGGAGTTTCATCCACACAAGGTGATTACGTCTCCTACAGTAATGTCTTTAAAAAGAACCCAATTTGCAAATGTATTAAAGAAGGCAAATTCATGTTTTTGGGTTATGAGGGCTGAGTATTTGGAGGAACATCTGCAGTGAGTGAGTATCTACATGATGTCTGTGTGTTTGAACAGGTCTCTGTTATGTAAAAAGAACCTCTTCGAGACCTTCTTGTCGGTCGTGGCCGCCACGCCGCCCTCTGAACGTCCCGTCTCCCTCAGGTAAATGCAGCCGCGCTCACTGGAAGTTACACTGATTTGCATTCGGTTTCTGGAGACTTAAACTGACTTAGTTTAAGTTTATTGATGTTTAAAGTGCAAAGTGTCTCAGTGCACGTAGCAGTGAGATTAAAATATACAAATATTTACAACAAAATTACAAACAATATACAGTGATTGACAGCAAATACAGTGGTAAAAATAACAGAAAACAGTGTACAGCGTGCAAAATTCAAAATTACACCAATATACGGGCATATACACATGCATTCACTCATCTACACATCATACACATAGACATACATACATATATACATACATACATACATACATGTTTACATACATGTTTACATACATGTTTACATACATACATACATACATGTTTACATACATACACACATACATTCATACATACATACATACATACACACATACATACATACATACATACATACATACATACACACATACATACATACATACATACACACATACATACATACATACATGTTTACATACATACATACATACATACATACATACATGTTTACATACATACACACATACATACATACATACATACAGACATACATACATACATACATACATACATACACACATACATACATACATACATACATATATACATACATACATACATACATACATACATACATACATACATACATACATGCCTGGAAGCCTTACCTGCAAAGTGGTTTATTGATTGGATGTGTAATTGCCCAACCTTAACCTAAACTGTAACCTCAGAGAAGTATGATGCAGTATCTTTTTTTTAAGCTTTCCAGCATTCTGTATCGTTGTTCCCTAAAGAGATTTTAGATGTCATCCATGTTGCTTGAGTAATTTAGTGATCTCTACTGGGAACTTTTCGAAAACGAGTGCTGACATTCAAAACTACAGAGATGAGGCTGGGCCAAAAACAGTATAACAAGCACAAGAGAGATGGAACATAGTGTGATTCCAGTCGACAAACTCACACTTTATTCTGAACAAATACCTACAGAAAAGCACTATACTTTATTCATTTTATCTACAGAGATAACTGATTCAAACTGAATCCTTCTTCAGTGTTAGGACGATCACTCCAAGTAGGAAGTCGGCCCCAAAATCAGTTTAGCAACATCACAAGACACTTCATAAGAAAGCAGCAGCTCAACCTGTGACAGAAACAGACATCTGTTAATAGTATAATTATATCAGAAGACCTAATGAACCCAACAGAACAAATCTGGGCTCAAACAGAACTCAGACCTGCCCTCCAGCTCCATTTTAGACTAAAGGGGTTTTAGAATCGTGATATAACGTGAACACAGCCTATAGATCGTTTCTATTTATATTATATAGTATATCAAAATTAGACTTATAACCCGGTGCGATTTATATGTGTTTTTGTCTTCTTCATTGTGCATTTTTTGGCTGGTGCAATTTATATTCCAGAAATTATGGTACTTGTAATTTCAGCCAACCTCTCTGGAACTGAAGGTAAAATGTAGCACTTAACTTGAAAACTACCACATCATGACATCACAAGGTGGAACAGAGCACTTTGAGCTTGAAGATGTAGACAGACTAATAATACTCAAACATGCGTGAATGAAACAAAACACGCTGTTACGCTTTAAACACGGCTTAAGGCTCACAAGAGGCACTTTTTGTGTAATATTGGCCCTTTAAATGTAGGACACTTACTTACTTTACTTTGTTGATGTTTCAGTTGTGAGCCAGGTACTATGTCAGTGATGTTTTTCAGTGCAATGACGGCTTCTGGGAGAATGCAAGTTTCTAATGTGTGATTTCATGATATATAATGTAATTCTATATAATTATATTTCCTCTCCATGTCCAGCAGGAGGCGCTAACAGCCGTATGTGCTTAGGTTTGTCTGAGTTGTGCCTAAATGTCTGCACAGCTGGAAGACACTGGATGCAGGAAGTTCTTTAAATTAGTCTCTTTTGTTTTGTGAGCTGCTCCTACAAAATAAAAACAACAATTTTGTCCTGTGCTCCGTCATCTCTCTGCTTCTCCTTCGGTCTGAGACAAGGTGTTGACCAGAGACGACCCGCTCGATATTTCTAAAAAAAAAAAAAAACATCACCACCTTCATGATAGACTAAAATAAACTTGTCAGTGTCACCCTTTCCACGCTCACTGTTGTATATCCACTTCCTGTTCCTTTGCAAACATGTAAATATTGCCGTTTCCTGAGTAAAATGGTGACATTGTATTGTACTGTATATAATTTATTTATTTATTCTTGCAGGGCTCCGGGGCTGTCCACGTACTGGGACTACAAAGCTGCATGTGTGGAGTACCAGGACGCATGGGCCCGTCTGCACACACAGGCCTTCCCTCTGTGGCCCCGCTCTGACCGCAGCCTCCTGCTCTTCACTGGACACACACGGCCTCTGTGACGACAAGCATACACCACGGTGCCTTATTCTCTGGGCTGCTGAGCGCAAAAATGTGGAGCTGAGTAGCAGATTTGTGCGCGACACAGTTTATAGTCTTATTCTACAGACAATGAACAGAGATATTATGTCATTTGTGCTGCACAGCGTGGTTTTTCTGGAGGAGCGTCTGCCTCATGCATTTGTTAGGAACTTCTTTCTATATAGAGGCAAAGCCACCAGGCCAAGTTAAAGGCCAAATTTGTAGAAAACATCCATTCTTACTGTGAACCATCTCGCTCAGTCAATAAAGATGATAACTTTGCATCAGGTTGCACTGACTTACCCAGGAGAAAATGTGTAGGCAATGATTTAATGTTGAACTCCGCCACGTTTGAAGCTAAAGTCCGTTTCTGGAGGTGGTGGAATTCTGTCAAAAGCCAAAAAACTAGTGAGTCTGTCAAGGCAACAAACTAGTGCAGTGATGGGGGCAAGTTCTTCCACGTAAAACGCCAATTTGCTTCACACTGAAGAAGTTTAACACCACTTTAACCCATCTTACAACAGCCACGAGTCTAACAAACAAAACGCTCTGCCTGGTTCACTCATTAGTGTCTGGAAACGTTAGAAAACAACTTTATAAGCACCTCACACTTCCCTCTGTTGATTTCCCACTGCACAGGCCAAAGCCCAAAAGACTCTATCGCTGATGTTGTTTCTAATCCCATTTATTTACAAGTGAATTATATTTTTTGAAAAACGTTTAAAAAATACATTCCTGAATGATTTTCTTTCAACAACTTTCAGTTTCTCTTCTTCTTCACCGTCAGTAGTTGATCTTCACTTGTTGCTTCTGGCGGCTCGAGCCTCTCGCCGCCGCTGGAGTCGACAATCGAGTCTTTTGGGCTTTGGCCTGTGCAGTGGGAAATCAACAGAGGGAAGTGTAAGGTGCTTATAAAGTTGTTTTCTAACGTTTCCAGACACTAATGAGTGAACCAGGCAGAGCGTTTTGTTTGTTAGACTCGTGGCTGTTTTAAGATGGGTTAAAGTGGTGTTAAACTTCTTCACTGTGAAGCAAATTGGCGTTTTACGTGGAAGAACTTGCCCCCATCACTACACTAGTTTGTTGCCTTGACAGACTCACTGCCACAGTGAGATCTCCACTGAGGAAACACTGATCTGTGCCGTTTTTTAGTTTCTGACAGAATTCCACCACCTCTAGCAACGGACTTTAGCTTCAAACGTGCCAGAGTTTCCCTTTAAGTCAAAACCATCGTCAGTGGCTTAACCTCTAGACTCTTTGTCCATGTGCACTCACAGGCTTTCAAATCAGATCAGCATGTCCATGGGTATTATTAAACCGTTTTTAAAAGTGTAGAAGAAATCAGAGCAGCAGTTGAATTCTACAGTGGGAGTATTCAGTGATTTAAAGAAGGCATTTGACACCATACACCACTTTATCCTTATTTCAAAATGATTATCATACGGGATAAGAGGAGCAGATCTGGCCTTGTTAACCAGCTATTTAGCAATAACAATAACAAAAGATAATAGGTGAAAATGCATGTGTTTTGAGTTTGCTTTCCATGAGGTTTGATTTTGCGACCCAATATTTTCATTTGTTTATATTGGTTTTATATGAATGAACTTAAAACCGTGTACACCTATTGTGATGGAGAAGCTGTGTGTGAAATCTTATCCCCAGCACAGTTGCCTGTAAAATTGAGCTGTTATTATAGTGTTACCATTGACAAAGAAAGATAAATGTCTCTTTTATTGTGCCACTACAACATAGTACAACAGGCCCTCCAGCGAGGTACTCTAGACGATTCATTTCAAGATCTGGAGATGGGTCTTCAAGCACCGCACTGCTGCACCCAGGTCTCCCCTGCACCACTGAAGGGGACACCTGGGACAACCAGTACTGGCCTCCCTTAACCTTAATAAACTCTTGGCTCAGGAGTGGACGGGCACTGGTCCAGTGGATCCTGCACGTGGAGAGGCAGATGTGTGGTTAACATGTTTACTGAATAAACACCTTGTGGTGTCGTGGCAGGACAGCGCTCACAGCTTTTGTGGGCCACGGGGCGGGCCTGACCTCTTCACAGGGAGATTCATTACATTATCTCTGTCGTGCTTATCTGAACTGATCTCGTGACCAACTTAATGAATGTAAACTTTTTGAGTTATAGAGTTAATGTCACATAATTTTATATGTTTTTGAATAATCTGCATTATTATTTTGGCATCCCAGATATGTAACCTGCCATTTGTATGCACCATATGTTATAAATTACAAATGAGGCCATTTTTGCCCAGTTCTGATCAATCTTTTAGTTATGTAGCCTATTTGATAATCAGAGGTGCTATCATCAGAGCCAATCAGTTTTACTGATCATTTAAGTAATAATCATATTGTGACACAACCACAGCCTCATTATACTTATTATATTATAGCTTTATTAAAGTGCCTCCATCTTTTCACTTCAGAAATGTTTCTGTGTGCGGTCACCGATTAAATATGTCCCATATAGAGCAGCAGTCAGTGACTAACATGATATATGTAGTTTTGAAAGACAGTGTCATGTTTTAAGATGTTAAGAGAACCTTTGTTAGTCCCACAATGAGGACATGTCACTTGTCAGAACAGCAGAAGAATTAAAAATAAGCAAGCAAAAATACAGATAAATGAATAATACAACGTGAATCTTTTTTAACTAGAATGTTCAAACATTGTGCACATAGTTTTGCAAAATTACAATATGGTAACCACTGTATGACTAAGTACTAAGTTATGTACAGTATAAAGACAATAGTGAATAGCTTTAGTGTCTGAATAATAGGCTATTGTACCAGTGTCACTCTCATTACCATACAGTACGCTTAAGTAGTTTCTCCCTCTCTCCATTTATAGGCAAACTAAAGATCCTTTTCTATCAAAAAGGAGATTTTCGGTGCAAATCGGCCAGCACATCTCCCTGATTATGAACATCTATAAATACGACTTGACAGATTTGAGCAATAGGTCTGGCTCTGCATTCGAAACCCATGGACAGTCATTGAAACTATAAACAGGTGCAATATATAGTTTACAGTTTAGTTTAGACACCTACTGCCTGCAATCATTTTATTATAGTTCTGTGCCTGAAATCCATCTGTCAGGCTCCTCCTTACGCCACTTAATAGTTTCCTTGAAACGGGCATGAATGATGCTTGTTCCTGTTATGCAACAGGAGTTCTGCCTGACTGCGCCATTCCTCCTGTTTCTTATTATAGATACAAGGAAGTGTCATTTCTAAGCGATAAGGATGGCAACAAAAATGCATCCGCATCTCGCCAGAACTACCTGTACTATAAAGTCTCTCAGTATTGATAACATTAATATCATATACGATTAAGGTGACCAGATTTTCAAAATAAAAAACTGGGACAGCCCTAGTTTGGGTTGGTTGGTAATAATAAAGTGTGAAACGAATGCGTAACTAAGTTAAACTGCACTCGGCACTAATGGGAGTCAGTATAGTCATTTTATTTGTGTTTTTTGATATTTTTAAGCAACTTTTCTGCATTTTACCTAAACAAATGACAATTTATGCCTCTCTTTACTGTTGGCAGGGATCAGATTGGTCTAAAATAGGGACACCTGGGACATTTCTTGTATAAAACTGGGACAAATCACTGGTTTTGGATAAATCTGCTGGGACAGGGGACACAGGGCTCAAAACGGGGACTGTCCTGGGTAAATAGAGGCATCTGGTCACCCTGTATACGATATATAGGGTTTTGGTTGGCATTTTTCCGGTCCATGCTTGATATTGTTATTGATAGAGAGTATAAAATGACTATCCAAAGGTCTAGGGAAAAATGTAAAAGGTTAAAAGCTTTATTTACATTTATTTATTGACTGTTCCCATATAACCACGCGCCAATAATAAGAGCTAATCATTATGATTGGATTTTCTGCAGTAAATCAGTTTGTTTTGAGCGTGCCTTTAGAGCTCCCATTGCGCATGCGCCTCGCGGAATCGCCACGATAACGGGGAGACGCTTCAACATGCGGCGCACAGAAACAACAGGAGCTCCGCCAGCAGGGCAAAATACGTTCGTACTTTGAATTATTGTATATAGAATTAAGTTAGAATTTGTCAAACCTAGTTAAAGATGAATTGTTGGTGCAGTTTGGAAGTTTGACATTCCTAGGTGAGACGGTTGTCGAGTTAGAGCGCGGACAAGAAATTGTCCACAGACAGACAGACAGACGGACGGATAATCAATAGGGAAATCTGGCTCTTGCAGTAGGAGTATGAGTATGACATCATCACATTCTAGAATCCGAATTTGCCTCTTCATGAAGACAAAGCTTCAAAGACTTCAAAGCTTTGAAGTGTCCACAGACAGACGGACGGACAGCGCCATACCATAATACGTCCCGTCTTACAATGGGCGTATAAAAACATTAGCTTCATCGCGCTGTTGGTGATGAATGAATGTGATGAACGCGTCCGTGAGGCAAATGTAGCTCGGGAATAGCGCAGAAAATATTGCTGCCGCTGTCGTAGATGGGCGCTTATTTGTTGGTGTCGGTCAGGTTCACTTTATCCCCGTTTTGTGCTTTAGCAGGACCATTAGCCGTTAGCATTGCAGTGGGTTCATATTAAATGGGAGCATTTACGAAGCTCGTCTTTGTATAATGGCTTTTAGTGGAGCAGCCAAAGTGTGATTTTGACTAGAATCATTCATTTGGTGATACAAGCATGAAATTTGGTGTGAATGTGCTATGTAGGTCATGTTTTAAGAAAAAAGTGCTAGCCATCAAGAATTCCAAGATGGCGGCCATTATTTCCAAGATGGTCGCCAGTTAATGGAAAAACAATGTTAAACCATAAAAGTGCTCAATGTTTCACATCTTGGTGCAAAATTATTGATATATTTGCCTTCTTTGGTGCATCTCTGGTGAATAAGGTAGATTTCCTGCACAAATAAATACTATTTATACCCTTACAGCATCAAGAAGCATTAATAAACAGTCATAAATACCATTGCTTTCTGCCTATAAGTCCTCAGTTGATAAATAGAGTAGAAGATTAATAAATGTTAGTAAAAATGATAAATTAATAAAGTATAATAATAATAAATAGTAGATAAATAATTCATTGTTGCCCCTTAAAAGGACTGCTAATGCCGGGGTGGTAAAAAGGATGAGCTCTTTTTATCTAAAAAATACCCCAACGGCTTGCGAACCACAAAGCCTCTGGCAGTCAAGTCCCACCCTAGTCTTCTCGCACAAGAGACACAAGAGAACAGACATCATCTTTGATGTATATCATAAGTCAAGTCTGAAGTCAGAAGCTAGATCAAAAAGAGGAAAAGCTATCAGGAGGAGAGTTACTGAAAAGAGTAAAACGCCTACAAACTGGAAGAGTTTCCTCCGCAACAGTGCTAACAAGACAGAGCTCTTCCACTTACTTGCTGATGCAGTAGCTAAAATGACTACGGAAAATGTAGTCATTGTGACGAAGGAAGAAGATGCCCTTACGAGTGCCAGTTACACCAACATGAGCCTAGAGGAATTGGCTCCCTGTACACATGAGGAGGCTGACACGTATATTCTTACATGCCTGGCATGCAGCTACGGAAGGCTACAAATCTGTTATGATCGACGCAAACGACACAGACGTCATTGTGATTGCCATATCACAGATGCCTTCTCTCAAAGCAATCGGCCTGGAGCAAATGTGGATTAGATTTGGAAAAGGTGAGCACACTAGATGGATTCCTATTCATGACCTGGTGTCCATCTTAGGATCAGAGAAGACCAACGGGATGCTATTCTTCCATGCCTTTACTGGGTGTGACGTTGTGTCAGGTTTCAATGGCAAAGGGAAAAAGACAGCATGGCAGACATGGGATGTCTTCAATGATGCCTCTGCCACCTTTGCAAAACTTAGCCGCAGGCCATCTGAGATTGAGGAGTCTGATCTACATGTTCTGGAGAAATATGTGGTTCTTATGTATGACCGGTCGAGTACAACATCTTCTGTAGACGAGGCAAGGCTTGATCTCTTTGCTTAAAGCAGAGGTCATATGACATGATTCCACCAACAAAAAGTGTACTGAAGGAACATGCCAAACGAGCAGCCTACCAAGCAGGTCATATTTGGGGCAGTGTGTTAATCGTCAGCCAGAACCTCAGTGTCCTTCCAAGTGGGGATGGTCAAAAAACGGTGATGACTGGGAAGTTGTATGGACAATGCTGGAACCCATTTCCAAGAGCTGCCGTGAACTGACAAAGTGTGGATGCAAGACAGAGTGTGGTGGAAGGTGCAAGTGTGTAAAGAATGGACTATTCTGTACTCTACTCTGTAGTTGCCCTTGCCAGAATTCCTAGGAAAAAAAACTGATGAACAATGAATGGACTTTTGGCCAAAGTAGGTTGAGTATTGTTTGAAATATGGACTCTTAGACATTGGCATATGTAGGAAATGACGTCATTTGGCGGCCATCTTGTAAAATGGCTGCCATATTGGACCCTCAGAATGATTAGTGGTGTTCCCACATCAAACCCAGACAAAGAGAACTCATCAAGTATCTGAGTAAGAACTTTAATGGCACGTAGTACTGCAATATTCTGCCTTAAAAAGGACCATATGGCGGCCATCTTGGAAAATGGCCGCCATATTGGAATTTCAAATGGCTAGCACTTTTTTTTCAAAATCTAATGCAAAATAAATAATTATGCCAAATTTCATGCTTGTATCATCAAATGAACGATTGTTTCACTTATCTGCCCCACTATTTCTACGAAGTGTATTCTCATCCAGCTTTGGTCCGGTACAGAACCAGCGCGTGCACTAAAGCCACGCTGTTTGCTGTGGTGGCCCTGTACCTCACCTGCATCCCTCCTCTGCTGGTGGCCTACAGAAACAAAGGTGAGCTCTCAGTCTAAAGGGTAATAAAGTTATATTATCATCATTTATCATAGTTTGTTAGGTTTGTGAAGACATGCAGAAAAAAAGATGTAAAATATTGATACCTACTTTGCAGCTAATTTCATCAACTTTCCCTGGGGGTGTGAAGCTAACTGAAGTATTACTGGAGTTAGAGTTTAATCTGAGCTTTATTTTAACACAATCTGATCAGAAAGAGCTGCTTTAGTTGGTTGCTTCCTTAGTAACATACCTCTACATAGGTCTTACGTGTCCAGTAAAATGATACATTTCACCAAAATTACCAAACTAGAAACAAAACTCCTGAATATAGTGGTTATGATGTTAACTATGTTTTAGAGAAATGAGTTAAACCTGTAGTATGTGCTTTAAACTTAACCTATCACACTTTGCAGGTTTTTGGCTGGAAAGGAGCACGTACGAGGAGCAGCCGGTGGTGCGGTTCCAGAACGAGGTGTTACTGATGGCCATCACCAGTGCTCAGGGGGACTATGTGGCCTGGAGCACATTTCCTCACTTCAACCACCTGGTGGGCGCCCACCTACGCATCCCAGCGCTGTCGGTGAGTCCGGACAGTGTGCCCCTTCAGGTGTCTGTGCTGGTGGGGACTGCTTTGTGTCGTCCTGTATGTTTATCTGTGATTAACTAGTTTATTTGTTTATTTGTTCATTTATTTATTTCAGTAACAGTGCATATTAATGGACATTTCTGTAAATATGCCAGAATTGGGCAGGAAGGTCTTTCATTTGTAGTCCTGTGACAGAGGTTAATGTTGGCCTAAAGACTAAAAAGGATTAAATGTAACAGTATTCAGTAAGCAAATATTACACTATTTACATTTCAAGGCACAGACTCAACCAACAGTCCAACAGACACACCGCACACAGAATACTCATAAAATCATTACACAGCAGTGGTTGGAGGAACCGTTCTCTGACTGTTCCTCTGGTTCTGCTGTGACCGGTGATCCTGATGATGTTGGTTCTGACCGGTTTTTATGCCGGTCACATGTGCAGGTGAGGGAGGAAGACGATAATCAGGACGGGAAGCTGGACCGTCTCCTGCTGGAGCTGGAGCTGCAGCTGCCGCTGAGAGACGAGGAGCAGCTCTACAGCCTCCAGCTGCTGCTCACATTCAACTACCAGCTCTTTGTATGTGCAGCACACGACACACACACGACACACACACGACACACACACGACACACACACGACACACACACGACACACACATGACACACACATGACACACACACGACACAGCACACGACACAGCACACGACACAGCACACGACACAGCACACGACACACACACACACGACACAGCACACGACACACGACACACACGACACACACACGACACACACACGACAGACACATGACACACACATGTCACATACACGACACACACACATCACGCACACGACACACACACGACACACACACACGTCACACACACACGTCACTCACACGTCACACAGACGTCTCACACACATATCACACACGTCACACACACGACGCACACACACGTCACACACACGTCACGCACACGTCACGCACACGTCACACGACACACACACTTCCCACACACGTCACACACACGGCACACACATGATGCACGCTCTTCGCACACGCATGTCACACACACATCACACACCTCACACACGTGACACTTCACACACACACATCTCACGCACGCACTTCACACGCACTCTTCATACACATACACTACACACACGTCACATGCACTCTTCATTCAAGCACTTCACATGCACTCTTCACACACACATACGCACACATCACACATACACGTCACATATACTCTCTTCACACACACTTTTCACACACACTCTTCACACGCACGCACACATCACACACACTCTTCACACGCACGCACACATCACACACACACATCACACACACACATCACACACACTCTTCACACGCACACGCACACATCAGACACACACACACACTGTGCTCCCGGCCTGCTTCAGCTGTGTGTGTTTGTCCAGCGCATGTCGACTGTGGTCATGCAGAGTCTGGCCTATGTACATTTCACTGCCAGTCCCGGGGCCCGACTCTTCGTCAGTGGAGACTTGCGGCTACAGCAGAGGGCCCCTCTTCCTCACCGCGGCCTCTACAATGTCTACAATGTGAGAAAATACCTCCGCTTACAGATGCCGACCTTTAGTCTTTAAACGCAGGTCATTTTTAAAATATATCTTGTGTGTTGCAGGTGTCTGTGATTGACGGCTCCAGCCCGTTTATGAGCGCTTATGAGTTTGAGAACATCATCAGGAAATACCAGCAGAGAAACCGTTAAGTGCCTCTCAAAGTCTTTCTCTAAATAACATGGGCTTATTGTGGCTCTGGTGCAGCTTTGCCGACCAACGTTCTTTCACAAACCGATATTTAGCAGCTGTTATCCGATCCAGAAAATTCATCAGAATGTACATACCGGTAGTAATAATAATGATACATTTGATTTATTATGCACTTTTCATTCCACAGAATCTCAGAGTGCTACAATAAAACAAGAACTTTAAAAACGATACTAGCTGCTAAATACTAAAAGCATCAACAGTGACCTTTTCTAAATAAAAAAGTCTTTAGATTCGCTTTAAAAGAGTCCAGGCTCGGTCCCCATTGTACGGAGCCTAGAGGCCATAGTGTAAAATTACTCATGAACAGCTGGATATTCAAAGCCCGTCTGAGCCTTTACTGTGAATAGAAAATTCTTACATGTCAAAACTGTGAGGAGCACATGTAATTGTTTTTTTTTGTTTTTTTTTAAACAAAATATACTGTCAAGTGCTTTTGTGCAGGAGAAGCATGTCTTGGTTTTTTAAAGTTGCAGTATATAATTTACACATTTAAATACTTTTTATGTCCCTACAGTAAGAAATTGTAAAGCAGAGAAAACACTTGAGTCATATGATTTTAAAATGAGTCAGACAACACTCTCCACTTTAAAGGGATAGTTTGGGTTTTTGACATGAATCTGTACGTCCCCATCAGCAGAGTCGCATCAACACTGACTTACCTCCCGACGGCGTCTGAGCCGAGTTCTTCCCCGGTTTCAGTGCTGATGAAAGTGTCCGACAAGTTGGCTGGAGTCACGAAAATAAAGTCTTTTTCTTCTCAAAACAATATGTGTTCAAAAAAGTGACACATTTGCATCACAAAACATGAACCAGGAAAAAGTCAGACCTCATAATCGCTTGGTACTTTTTTCTCTCCGGTCATGTCACTGCCTCCAGGTGAAGCAGCGCACGAATCCAACACTTTTTTCAGTAGTTCTGCAGTGTTTACGAGACTTTTGAGCTCTGCGACGTGAGAGAGCCAACGTGAGAGCTACAGCCATAAGTATATAAGCTTGTATAAGATTTATAAGAATATATCTAAAAATTGCAGACTTGTGATTCTCCAGGCAAGAACAACAAAACTCCAGGTTCTTCAGGTTCTTGTCCCTCCTGCTTCTCTCTCTGCTCTTCTGACTCCATCTGGTGAATTTGGGCGTCAGTATATTCGGGTTCATAAAGATCTCCCCTTGGCTCTGTGCTAAAGGCCATGTCTTCATCGTCGGCGTCGTAGTCACACATGTTGTGAACTTTCCGAGCAGGAAACACAGTGAAACAAGTGCGCAGCGATAGGACCGGAGAGAAAATAGTACCAAGTGATCATGAGCTCTGACTTTTTCGCCGTTCATGTTTTGTGACTCAAATGTTTCACTCTTTTGAACACATATTGTTTTGACAAGAAAAACACTATATTTTCGTGACCCCAGCCAACTTGCCGGACACTTTCACCATCACCGAAACCGGGGAAGAACTCGGCTCACTGGACCCAAACTATCCCTTTAAGACCGTTAAAGCTGCTCAGTCATTGAATTCCTTTAAACAGTATATGATCGTATACAGAGTGTATAATGACCCTTCTGTCTGCTCTGGCCCTCTGCAGTGACCACCTTTCTGTCCAGTGCGATGCCTGTGTGGACGCCAGGACGAGCACTCACTGCCCCGCTTGTGCTCAGCGCCGAGATCCGCTACCCCACCGAGACGATTACATATCCTTCATACAAATCAGGGGGGTGGCTCACCTGGTGTAGTTCCAACTCAGTCAGTTCTTTTATGGTCAGATTGTGTTAAAACAAAAGATCAGAATAAAGTGGCAGAGCTTCATACAGAGCAGTGCAGACAGTTATCGTCACACCCCCAGGGAATGTTAATGACATCGCCTGCAAAGAACATTCTAGGCAAGGTAATAACATCTCTGTGTGGACTAACACTTATCAAATCAAACAACGTACTCCGGCCTTAAGTCATCAAGTCATTACACATGAGGCCGTGTAGCGTGACTCTTGAGAAGGAGACGGCTTTAGCAGGATTACTCAAACATGTAAACAAAATGCAAATCCAGGTGTGTTCATGATGTGTGTAAAGAGGTTTTGTGTAGGGCTGCACCGAGCCAGCTTTTTCACTTCCAATACCGATACCGAAGCTGTTGAAACCCGATATCAACTGATACCCGTGTAGCGACTGAAAATGGCACTTACAGTCATGTGAAAAGTTTGGACACCCCTGATCATTTTCAAGATTTTTCTTTATAAATCATTGGTTGTTCGGATCAGCAATTTCAGTTAAATATATCATATAGCAGAAAAACACAGTGATATTTGAGAAGGGAAATGAAGTTTATAGGATTTACAGAAAGTGTGCAATAATTACTTAAACAAAAGTAGGCATGTGCATAAATTAGGGCTCCCTTGTTGTTTTATTGATTTTAATACCTTTAGCACTAATTATTGGAACACAAAATTTGTTTGGTAAGCTCACTGACCCTTGGCCTACATACACAGGTGAAGCCGATCAGGAGAAAGGGGATTTAAGGGGCCAGTTGCAAGTTGTTCTCCTCTTTGCATCTTCTCTGAAGAGTGGCAACATGGGAGCCTCAAAACAACTATCAAATGACCTGAAAACAAAGATTGTTCAACATCATGGTTTAGGGGAAGGATACAAAAAACTAGCTCAGAAATTTCAGCTGTCAGTTTCCACTGTGAGGATCATAGTGAGGAAATGGAAGACCACAGGCACAGTTCTAGTTAAGGCCAAGAAAAACCTCAGATAAGCAGAGGTGAAGGATGGTGAGAACAGTCAAACTCACCCCACAGACCAGCTCCACAGATGTACAACATGATCTTGCTGCAGATGGTGTCACGGTGCATCGATCCACTATTCAGCACTTTGCACAAGGAGATGCTGTATGGGAGAGTAATGCGACGGAGCCTTTTCTGCACACATGCCACAAACAGAGTCGCTTGAGCTCTGCTAAAGCACATTTGGACAAACCCGCTTCATTTTGGAATAAGGTGCTGTGGACTGATGAAACTAAAATTGAGTTATTTGGACATAACAAAGGGTGATGTGCATGGCGAAAGAAGAGCACAGCATTCCAAGACAAACACTTGTTACCCACAGTAAAATTTGTTGATGGTTCCATTAGGCTGTGGGCCTGTGGCCAGTGCAGGTACTGGAAATCTTGTTAAAGCTGAAGAATAACTAACAATGTTCAAGAATCAGTGACAAAGTTGAAATTGCGCCAGGGCTGGATACTTCCACAAGACAACGGCCCTAAACACTGCTGAAATTCTACTAAGGCAGTTCATGCAGAGGAACAAGTACAATGTTCTGGAATGGCCGTCTCAGTCCCCAGACCTGAATATTATTGAAAATCTGTGGTGCGATTTAAAGCGGGCTGTTCATGCTCGGGCACCATCAAACTTGACTGAATTGGAGATGTTTTATAAAGAAGAATGGTCAAAAATACCTTCAACCAGAATCCAGACCCTCATTGGAAGCTATAGGACGCGTTTAGAGGCTGTTATTTCTGCAAAAGGAGGATCTACTAAATATTGATGTAATTTTTCTGTTGGGGTGCCCAAATTTATGCACATGCCTACTTTTGTTTAAGTAATTATTGCACTTTCTGTAAATCCTATAAAGTTAATTTCACTTCTCAAATATCACTGTGTTTTTCTGCTATATGATATATTTAACTGAAATTGCTGATCCGAACAACCAATGATTTATAAAGGAAAATCTTGAAAATGATCAGGGGTGTCCAAACTTTTTCACATGACTGTATTTCCTTAAAACACAGTTAAAGTTGGACTCCGGCATGTATGAAGCTAAAGTCCGTTGCTAGAGGTGGTGGAATTCTGTCAGAAGCCAAAAAACGGGACAGATCAGTGTTTCCTCGGTGGAGATCTCACTGTGGCAGTGAGTCTGTCAAGGCAACAAACTAGTGTAGTGATGGGGGCAAGTTCTGAACTTCCACGTAAAACACCAATTTGCTTCAGACTGAAGAAGCTTAACATCACTTTAACCCATCTGACAACAGCCACGAGTCTAACAAACAAAACGCTCTGCCTGGTTCACTCATTAGTGTCTGGAAACGTTAGAAAACAACTTTATAAGCACCTCACACTTCCCTCTGCTGATTTCCCACTGCACAGGCCAAAGCCCAAAAGACTCGATTGTCGACTCGAGTGAAGATCGACTACTGATGGTGAAGAAAAAGAGAAACTAAAAGTTGTTGAAAGAAAATGGTTCGGGAATGTATTTTTTAGTGTTTTTCAAAAAATATAATTCACTTGTAAATAAATGGGATTAGAAACGACGTCGGTGATCGAGTCTTTTGGGCTTTGGCCTGTGCAGTGGGAAATAAACAGAGGGAAGTGTAAGGTGCTTATAAAGTTGTTTTCTAATGTTTCCAGACACTAATGACTGAACCAGGCGGAGCGTTTTGTTTGTTAGACTCATGGCTGTTGTAAGATGGATTAGTGGTTAATAACTTGCCCCCATCACTGCACTAGTTTGTTGCCTTGACAGACTCACTGCCACAGCGAGATCTCTGACAGAATTCGATTACCTCTGGCAATGGACTTTAGCTTCAAACGTGCCGGAGTTCCCCTTTAACTGATCACACAAGAGATCAAGTTGTGTTATGTAACCATTTTATCCAATATCACTGAACTAATACCCGATCCAGCAAATCGTTCTATATCGGCGCCTGTATTCAGTTCCAGTGCAAGTATGGGTGTGTCCCTTGGTCTTGTGTATGAAATATGGGCCCTTTTCTCATCTGTTTTGCCTTAACACTGCTGCTCACGTACCGCCCCGGCTTCTGGGAATGGGAAAACATCAAGTTTGCCTGGATCCAGTACGTGTGTGTCCTGCTGGTGTTCCTTTGGGTGCTCCAGCGCATCCTGACCTTTCAGTTCGACTAGCAGCTCCTGACCACCGTACCCGGGAAACCAGCCCCTCACCACAAACTGCACTGAGGAGCCGCCATCGGGCAAATGCTACTGTTTTTAGGCATTTCTTTGCTAATTAATACTACTTCGTTGTTTAAAGTTTTATTTTCCAAAAAGCTTTTTTTTTAAAGTTCTGTTCTATATGACTAGTCTAAATTAAATTAAAACTAAATTTGAACACAATTTTTCATTAATGTTTCTTCTTTATTTCAATGCTTAATTTCATTCTAAACTCTCACTGGAGGCCTCAAAACTATGAATGACACGTGCAGAATGTAGCAAACAAAAAATAAACTCAAAATGATTCAGAAGTTGTTTTAGACTTTAGATTTTTAAAAGTAGCCTTTACCCTTTGCTCTGATCATTTTTACAGGTTTCTTCAAGTTAAATTCAAGGCATTTTAAGACCTTTTATATACATTTTATACCTATTTCACAGCCT
This sequence comes from Odontamblyopus lacepedii, assembly GCA_034769755.1. NCBI lineage: Eukaryota > Metazoa > Chordata > Actinopteri > Gobiiformes > Gobiidae > Odontamblyopus > Odontamblyopus lacepedii. Next base: position 6,755,741 of record CM068348.1, read on the forward strand.
ATATTAGACCTATTAGACTTACCAGCAAATAACTAAATTCTTGAATTTGTGTTTGTTTATTTCTCAAACAAAGGAATCTGGGGAGTATTGTTTGGAGTATTTTGACCCAGGGCTGCGCTTCGTTCTCAGTTATTGTTTCCATCACGCTTTATTTAGGCGACGTTATTTAACCAGATAATGGTGTTTGACAAATTTAACCTTTTAGGAGAAATGTGACACGAAGAAGTCACATACTGCACAAATTTTAAGACCCAGATATAAGAATTCTTACACTTTTTCAAGTCTTTTAAAGGTATTATTTCCAAATTCATAAATTCAAGGGTTTTAAGACTTTTTAAGACACTGTAGGAACCCTGTTTTTTGCACTTTTGGCATTTCTTGTCCCAGACGTGGCACAGCTGTGAGGTGAAAACCATTTCAGGAGACTTCATCATGAAGCTCGATGAGGCAGGGCTTTGCAGCCCTGTCAACAAACCAAACCGTGGATGGATACTTTGAGCATTTGGATTAGAATTATAAAAAAAAAAAAAAAAACTTGACAAAACATTTTTCTTTGCTGCATAATTCCATATATCTTACATTATATATTTGATGTCCTCCATATGTATCTCAAATGTGGTAGAAAACATAAACCTTTGACATTTGGTAGTGTATGTCTGCCTCCTTTTTTAAAACATTTTTTTAATAAATAGTTTGTTGGGAGTGAATTACATCTCTTAGATCCTCGGTTATCACTACTGTTTTTGTATTTGAACTATTAAATTATAGATGTTTTGGAACAATAGTAGCTTATCACCACTGAGTGTGAAGTGAATGAATCATGAACCGTGAAGTGCTTTGGTGTCGCTGGATAAATGCAATGATTAACTAATTCATTATTTAAAGATGGTGCAGCCTTATCTCCTCAGGCAGATCATTCCAAAGTCGAGGAGCGCGGATTGAAAAGGCTTCATCACCTTCGTCTGGAGCCTGGACAGGGACCTACCTGAGGATCTGAGGCTGCAGGAGGCTCGTACGGGGTTAAAAGTTCTGAAATGTAACTTGGTGCAAGACCTAAACAGGCTTTAAAAGTGATCAGTAAAATCTTAAAATCAATTCTATAACACACCGGAGCCAGAGAAGGGAAGTAAAACAGGGGGAATGTGTTGATGGATTTGGAGTCGAGGCCGGAGAGGAGGAAGTTACAATAATCTAGACGGGAGAAGATGAACGCGTGGATGACTTTTTCGAGATCAGGGCGGAAGAGGATAGTTTTGATTTTGCTAATTGTGCGGAGGTGGAGGAAACGGGATTGGGCGACTTGGTGGAAGTTGAGGTGAGAGTCGAAAATGACGCCGAGGTTTCTGGCAGCAGGGGTGATGTTGGGAGCGAGAGGGCCCAGACTATTGCTAATATGGGAGGTGGATTCAGGGAAGGTTGATTAAAATGATTTTGGATTTGGAGCTGTTGAGTCATCGAATCATGATTTCTTTCCTCCTGTTGTAATTTCATGAACAACAAAAATTGTACACTTCTTCCTCCAAAGTCTGCTCCAAACCACATGTTTTTCCTGGCCGTAGACATCTCCATTCAAAAAACCCCAACCATATCATTGATGTTGGTCCGGCCCTCTGTGGCTCCAGGTCCGCTGCAGCTGAGGAAAGACTCCACCAAATTGCGACTGGTGATAAACTGGCGTATTTTCTGTGACCGTAATTTATATGCTGAAACATGCTGAGCAAAACCAAGCGAGCAGGCAGTGGCTACATCTGTTTCCTGTATATCTATGGACAGTATAGGCAGGGTGACCAGATGTCTCCCTGTTTCCCCGGGACAGTCCCAGTTTTGAGCTCTGTGTCCCCTGTCCCAGCAGATTTATCCAAAACCAGTGATTTGTCTCAGTTTTATACAAGAAATATCCCAGGTGTCCCTATTTTTAACCAATCTGACCCTGCCAACAGTAAGGAGAGGCAAAAATTGTCATTTGTTTTGGTAAAATACAGAAAATCTGTTTAAAAATGACCAAAACACAAAGAAAATGTGACTATACTGACTCACATTAGACCTGAATGTATAACAATTTTTCTTAATTACGCACTCTCTTCACAATTTTCTAACGTTTCCAGAAACTAATGAGTGAACCAGGCAGAGCGTTTTGTTTGTTAGACTCGTGGCTGTTGTAAGATGGGTTAAAGTGGTGTTAAGCTTCTTCAGTGTGAAGCAAATTGGTGTTTTACGTGGAAGTTCAGAACTTGCCCCCATCACTACACTAGTTTGTTGCCTTGACAGACTCACAGTGAGATCTCCACCGAGGAAACACTGATCTGTGCTGGTTTTTGGCTTCTGACAGAATTCGACCACCTCTGGCAACGGACTTTCGCTTCAAATGTGCCGGAGTTCAACTTTAACTTTTTAACTTTGTGGCCATATCGGCTTGTCAAAGCCTGATCCCGTCAGATCTCAGAAGCTAAGCAGGGCCGGGCCTGGGTAGTACTTGGATAGGAGACCACTGGGAATTCCAGGTGCCACAGGGGGGCGCCAGTGGCAAAAACTGTCGTAGTGTCCTTAGGCAAGGCACTTCATCCACATTGCCTAGTATGAAAGTGGTGTGTGCATGAATGGTGGTGGTGGTCGGAGGGGCCGATGGCGCAGATTGGCAGCCTAGCTTCCGTCAGTCTGCCCCAGGGCAGCTGTGGCTACAATAGTAGTTTTCCACCACCGGGTCAGGAGTGAATGAATAATGCTCTGTAAAGTGTCTTTGAGTGTCCTGAAAAGTGCTCTATAAAACTGATGCATTATTATTATTATTAACCACGTTTCAACACTGCAAACTGGGAATTACTGAATGTCTTTTTGTCTTTATTATTAAAAAGTTCAACTCTGGAATGAGTTAGATTTAATTTCTTAAAAACATGAGTTGTGTTTGGTGATGTCAGAGTCTGAATCCCGGAGCTTGGAAATACAACTCAACTCCTACCAAACTGACCAAGGCACCGAACCCACTGAAACGTAACTCATAACAAAGCGCTGACCCCCCGCTCTGAGACTGAGTCATTGTTTTCATGTCTGGGAATAGCCCAACACCTTTGTGAGGATATGTGATCCTGTGTCATCCCCCCTCCTCTGTCGGAGAAGTCCCTTCATCCAGGAAACGGCCACATCCTGCTGCTCGGGCTTCAGCTTCACACAACAATAGAATATCATTTTCACACTTATAGGCCGGCTGCACTGTGGAGAAGAATCACCTTTTTTTAAATTTAAAGATTTCCTAAATGATGGAACGTGCTCGGCGGAGGGGTTATTGGTTTGAACCCCGGACAAGTGCAAACTGATGTCATTCGTAGTGAGGCCCGGGGCTGGCACAGAGCCTCAAACCTAAAGGGAACAGAGCAGCTTAAGTGAAGAGACAGATCTGATCATTGCGACAGAAACATTCTCCTACAGGTCAGGAAATGGTTTTCTTGGTTCTTAAATGCCGTCTACCGTTTGAAAAAATAATAAATCTATGGGAAACTGTCTACTCCAGTCCAATAGTGGAATCAGGGACCTTCCTGTGGTGAGGCAGAGGTGCTAACAACTATGACAAACACTGCAGCCTGTCTGTCAAATGAACTTGTTTAAGGGTATTTCTATCTGACTTCATCCAGAATGATCTAAAAACCTAAAAAAAATTAAAACATTCACAAGGAACTAAGGGTGGAAATTAGCTCTAGTGCCACAACCTGCACAATGCATCTCCCCTGTCTCACAAATAAAATGAAATAAATAAAAACTGACAGTCAAATGGTGAAGTCTAAAAGTCATTCTGCTCGGCTAAATGTAAGCTAAAGTAAACCTTAGAGTAAGTGAAAATGTGCAGCTGGGGTAAGTTGTCATGTGCGACAATAGACAAAGGGAGGGTGGGGTGGGTTGTCACACTTTTGTGTTTGTCAGAAGTGGGCCAACAAAGCAAAATGAAACTCAAGATTTAAAGCAGAGGGAGGAGGGCAGGTCAGAGGGTTTAGTTTAGTTTTAAGGGTCAAAGTTTTAATGTCCTTTTTGCAGAGTGTTTGTGTAGGCAGGAGACAATCCTTTGGAGCTGTGTGTGACCTCTTTTTTTGTGTCGTTCTCACTTCTCACGTTTGGTCTTATCTTCAGACCTCGCCGGCCCCGCCCTCTGACCCCATCCAGCTCAGGAGGACGAGCACAAGAAGAACGTGAGAGCACATTTGAGAAATTATTAACTTTGTGCTTTCCAAAACATCATTTCCCAAATCTATTTGTCCCTCCTGGAGCCACATAGGCCAAAAGGAACATTTCGATGGACTCAGTTACATTTATTTGAGTAAATTGTACTTTTCCTAGCTGCAAACTACTACTACTACTACTACTTTTACTCCTACTTGAGTAATACATTTTATTAAAGTAACTCTTATCAGAATCAGAAAGGTTTTATTGCCATATAATGAACAGGTTCACTACATTAGGAAATTGCTGCGGTACTTGGAGCGAAACGTAGACAAACGCTGAACATGCAACAAATAAAATAGAATAAAGTAAGTAGAAAAACAATAAACTATAATATAACACAAATATTTTAAAAATTTATAAGAATAAGAATAAGAAGGCTACTTGAGTAAATTATGTGTTTACTGTGAGCAAGACAGTGGAAAAATGTCACCAGATTGACCATTTTAGACCTTTTTTGCCCATAAAATGCTCAGTGATTGAAAACCTAAAGACTCAAGAATGATAACAATTTTCTGATTTGACCAATCCTGTCAACATAATTTGTCTCAAATGTCTTAATCCTGTCACAAAAAGTGCATGTCCATGTTCTTGTTATATGAACTCAAATTGAAACAGGTCAATTCATTTTTATTCCGGACTCAAGGTTCATTTTTAGAACAGACAAGGACAGTGTCAAATAAAAAAAAAATACTGCCATATCAGTGTCTCCACATATTGGACTGATATTTTATTGCAGTGAATCTCAGATTTGTGAGTAACGTTATTATTTAATTGTCTGATTTGTTCAGTCTGCAAATAAAACTCTACATTAAATTCGCACCTGTTCATCGTGGCCTTTTCAAAAGCACCCGCAGAGTGTCGTTGGAGTCCGCCTGCAGTCTTTGCAAAGTTATTTTTTGTAATTAATCCAGAGATTGGATGTGTACAATGGTGTATTTAAACAAGCACAACTTTATATCATTTGTACAAGCGCCAAACTTATGGATAAGAGAATCTGCCTGAGCACAGAGCACAGAGCGTCCTACACAGTCTGTACATATACAGATCATGGCCGCGCTCTTACATTATACTTAATATCGAGCTCCACACTGTAAGATGAACAGATGTTGAGCAGCTGTTGGAGACCAGCGATGCTCGGACTAAAAACGACAGTACATTCAATGAATCACAACAGGATTTCCAGCCACACGACCAGTTTTACATATTTTAAGCTTTGTTGACAGTTCATCAAGATATAAATGAAAATCTGACCCCACTGCTGACTGGGCAAACACACCGTTTCCACACTTAATCTGCACTGTCTGCTGTGCATAACGATACATCAAAATACGCACAGTGTATTTGGGTGCACCCTTCTGAATCAGTTTCATAAATAATTTCCTATCGAATGCTTTGGATGCATCTAAAAACACATAAAAACTGATGAGTTCTGCCTCTTGTATTTATCAATAATCTCGTTTAGAGCACGAACACACACACGTCCGTGCCCAGCAGAGCCTTAAACACAAACTAGTTGTCTGTAAATGTAATAAATTGTGAGAGTCTGTCCAGCAGGATTATTTCAATAATGTTTGACACTGTGCTGGCCAGAGGTAAAGGTCTGTAACTGTCAGAACTGCAAACTTTCCCAATTTTATCTTTAAAGACAGGGACAAGCGAGACACTTAACACAGTCAGGTAAAAATCCATGAACAAGGAAAGCTGTGAGACAGATGGAAAAAAGTGGTGCTAACCTCACACCGCAAATGTTAAACGCTCTGCTGAAACGCCATCCTGCCCACTGGTCCTGTAACCAGACAGTCTGGTGATAAATGTAATACATCTGCAAGGTCTTCGTGATTCAAAATGTGACGATTTACTGGCGGTCATGCTTTTTACTTGTTTCCAAAAGTCAAATGTGCTACAAGAGAGTTTTCTTGTTCATTCTTGGTTCTTGGTTATAAAACGCGCTGCATACCCATAGCACAGCAAGAAGGAGCTTACAGATGGTCCAGAGCTCTGCTGCGAGGCTTTAGACCCGCACCAGCAGGAGAGCACATATCACTCCCATCTTGAAATCCTTACATTGGCTCCCGGTTCTTTTTCGTGTTCACGTTAAGTTCCCGGTGTTGACCTTTAGGGTCCTACAGTCGTGGCCAAAAGTTTTGAGAATGACACAAATATTACATTTTCTCAGGATCTGCTGCTTCATTGTTTTTAGGTGTTTTCTCACATGTTTTTATGGTTTACTGAAATACAATTACAAGCAATTCATAAGTATTAAAAGCTTTTATTGACAATTACACTGAGTTCATGCAACAAGTCAATATTTGCGTTTGTGTTGACGCTTCTTTTTCGAGACCTCTGCAGTTCTCCCAACTTCTGGACCAAATCCTGACTGTTGCCCGTCCATTCTTGCATAATCAAAGCTTTGAGTTTGTCAGAATTTGTTTTTTTTTGTCCACCGCCTCTTGAGGATTGACCACAAGTTCTCAATGGGGAGTTTCGTGGCCATGGACCTAAAATCTTTATGTTTTGTTCCCTGAGCCATTTAGTTATTACGTTTGCTTTATGGTGAGGTGCTTCATCCTGCTGGAAAAGTTGTTGTTGTTCATCACCAAACTGCTCTTGGATGGTTTGGAGACGTTGCTCTCGGAGGACGTTCTGGTACCAAAATTAATAATTGTATCATTCTCAAAACTTTTGGCCATGACTGTACACAGCCAGGCTCCGGCTTACGTCACAGATCTGATAAAGCCGTTCGCCTCTGCTCGTCCCCTGAAATCCACCAGCCAAAACTTGTTAATGTTCCCTCAGACAAGTTTTAAACCGCAACGTGACGGATCTTTTCAAGACGTTTCTCCTAAACTCTCTGGAATGAGCTGCCTCCTCACCTACGCTCTCTGGAAAGTGAACCGTACACAAATGACTCCGATCAAAAGTTTACCTACCCCAGTTTTTAATACTGTGTGTTGCCCCCTTTAACATCAATGAAGCTTCGAGTCTTTTGTGGTAGTTTTGGATGAGGCTCTTTATTTTCTCTGATGGTAAAGCTGCCCATTCTTCCTGGCAAAAGGCTCCAGTTCCTGTAAATTCCCAGGATCCCATAAATTCTTGGGCTGTCTTGTATAAGAAGATATCTAAGGAACTGAGAATGCCAATCAGCAGTGTTCAAACTCTAATTAAGAGAGATTCTGTTGAAACCAAACCTGAAAAATGGCCAAGAAATCATAAATTCTGCCAGGGTACAGTAGTTTCTGTTTTCATTATGATTTAAAAAGAGTAAACACAGGTGTTTGATAATAAACGGCTTCACCCAAGCACTAACCGTGAGTGAAAGAAAAGTTTTTGTGTTATCATTCATATTCTCTGAAAAATGGCCAAGAAATCATAAATTCTGCCATAAATTCTGTAAACTTATGAGCACAACTGTACATCCCGAATGGAATATGATGTTGGGGGATCATAAACTATTTTCATATCTGTCAGTGTGAGTAAAACTGTAAAACTATCTACAGGCTGACATTATTAGACCTTTATCCTCACAAAACTGGTTCAGGTGATTGGCAAACATAAATGTATCATCCATAATGTCTCCAGTTACAAGCACATTTATTATCCTGTTGAAATTAATCAATAAAACCCAATGTGTTAAGATATTCTGTCTCATTAAGTTGGCACTCGTATGGGGTGCACGCATCTAAAATGACCCGTTCCTTCCTTTGTATAAGGTGGATCGCTGTACACCAGTCCACTTCAAGTCTGATTCTATTAATAAAGGAGTCAATCATTTTATTCCAGCTTTTATTACAACTCCACCAGGAACGCGCTCTCTTATTATTCCATCACCAACATCAACACAGGACTCCCCAGCTCCGAGAAAATGGTGGTTTACTGTCAATAAAAATATAATAGGCCCTTGTCCGGTATCACCTCACACAAAAAAATAAGGATAAAAGCTGCTAACATTCTTTCACCTGTCCATAAAACATAAGGAGGTGCACATATTACCCAGGGTACTTCAGACAGCAGCGTTACACCCTTAACTTGCCCTGAGTGTGGGGACATATAAGCATATAATGATTTTACACCTCTGAATTTCTCCTTTTGTCATGGATTCTACCTGGATTTTACACACAGCTACAGGCACAGTAAGAATAAGGTAGTGATGGGTCTGGCTCCCGGACTGTTCCAATAAATAATGGTTGGTATAAATAAAATTGTGAAAAGAGCACGTAACATTGTCCATTCTTGACTCACTTGGGTGTCAGTCATAATCTGAAGGACTGTTGTTGCATTTTTTTTGTTTTAGGGTCATTTTCAAGCATGTTTTCTATATTTTAGCTAAACAAATGCCAATATATTTCCTTGTTTACTGCTGGTGAGGGTCATGTTGTACAGAAATGGAGCCAACTGGGACATTTCTTGTATAAAACTGGGACAAATCACTGGTTTTGTATAAATCTGCTGGGACAAGGGACACAGGGTTGAAAACTGGGACTGTCCCGGGTAAATAGGGACGCCTGGTCACACTAGTCTAAACAATGTTAGGGTCGACTCGGGAATAGGATCCGGGTCGCCGGCTTGGCGGGTAATTGAGTAAACTACTGTGCAAAAAGTTAAAGTAGAGAAAGTAGACTCAGGTGCAGAGGTTCAAACCAAAAATGTTTTTCATTTATTCCTTAAAAGAAAACTCAGAAGGTCCACAAACGGCACAGAAAATCCAAAGTAAAAACTGGGTAACACAAAAAGACTCTCCAAAAACAAAAGAGCATTAAAGTCCAGAAATGCAAAAGGCAAACGCTATCAAAACTAAAAGCTCACCAGGGACGTGGACAGGTAACAAAGACACAGTGACTAACAACAGAAACCCAGGGCTTAAATACCCAGACCAATTGAACACAATCACAAAAACAATTGGAAACAGGTGCTCAGGAAACAAAATGGAGGGAAACAATGACAAAGGGCGGGGCAGGAGCATGTGGCAAACAAAACATCAAACACATGTCTTACAAAACAAAACCACAGTGACTCCTAGTGGCCAGAGAGCCAAAGCCCCTAACAGGACCCCCTCTCCGACGAACGTCTCCTGACGTTCCTCGGGCAGTCAGGGTGCGCAAGGTGGAAGTCTTTACAAAGATCCTTGTCCACAATATCCCGGGCCGGAACCCAGGAGCGCTCTTCAGGACCATAGCCCTCCCAATCGACCAAGTACTGCAGCCCGCCTCGGACACGGCGGGAATTGAGGAGCCGGGCGGACCGTGAAAACAGGCCCACCATCAATAATACGGGCGGAGGCGGGGCCTTGGGAGCAGGCGAATGCGGCGAGAACAGGACCGGGCGTAGCAGGAGACATGAAAGGTGGGGTGAACTCTAAGGGACCGGGGCAACTGGAGCTGGTAGGAGACAGGGTTGATTCTACGAACCACCCTAAAGGGCCCAACGTAGCGGGGGCCAGCTTATGGACTCGACATGCAGGGAAGATCTTTGGAGGACAGCCAAACCCTTTGACCCGGGCGGAAATGCTGGGCTGGCCTCCTGCGACGGTTGGCTTGGGCCTGGGCGGACCTGGAGCTCCGCAGCAGCACCTTGCGCGTGCTCTTCCACACCCTCCGGCAGCGCCTCATGTGGTGGTGGACCGAAGGAACCCCAGTGTCAACCTCCTGTTCCGAAACAGAGGAGGCTGGAAGCCGAATTGACACTGGAAAGGAGACACGCCGGTTGCTGAAGACTGGAGGGTGTTGTGGGCGTACTCCGCCCATGGCAGCCAGGAACTCCAGGATGCCGGGTTGTCCCTTGCCAGACTCCTCAGGGTGGTCTCCAGGTCCTGGTTCAACCTCTCCGTCTGTCCATTAGACTGGGGATGGAAGCCGGAGCTGAGGCTGGCCGTAGCACCCAGGAGTCCACAGAATGCCCGCCACACCCGAGACGTGAACTGTGGCCCACGGTCCGACACAATGTCCTGAGGGAGCCGAAGACTCGGAAAACATGGGTAAATATGAGTGTGGCGGTCTCAAAAGCAGAGGGGAGTTTAGGTAATGGAATAAATCGACAGGCCTTAGAGAACCTGTCGACCACTACAAAAATAACTGTGTTACCTTCAGACATTGGGAGACCAGTGACGAAGTCTGCAGACACATGGGACCAGGGACGCCTTGGGATGGGCAGAGGACGAAGCAGACCTTGAGGAGGCTGGCGGGGATTCTTGCTCTGGGTGCAGACTGGGCAGGCCATCACGAAGGCCTTCACCTCCTTCTCCATGCCTGGCCACCAGAACCGTCGGTGAAGGAACTCGAGGGTTCTCCGGGACCCAGGGTGTGCGGTGAGGTTGGACGAGTGGCCCCACTGGAGGACCTTGGCCCGTACCCGGCTGGGTACAAACAGGAGACCTGGAGGGCCTGTTCCAGGATCCGGCTCTTGACGCTGAGCCAGCCTGACAGCAGTCTCAATACCCCAACGTGCCGGGCAACAATGCGGGAGGGTGGGACCACGGTGCTGACCTCTCCCTCCGTGTCATGCGAGGAGAACTGCCGGGACAAAGCATCTGGCTTAGTGTTCTTTGAGCCTGGGCGATAGGAGAGGGTAAAATCAAACGGCTGAAGAACATGGCCCACCGGGCCTGTCGAGGGTTAAGACGCTTGGCTTGCTGAAGGTATTCCAGGTTCTTGTGGTCCGTCCACACAAGAAAAGGGTGCTGCGCTCCCTCCAGCCAGTGTCTCCATTCATCCAGCGCCATTTTCACTGCCAGCAGCTCCTATCCCCAACATCATAGCGGGACTCAGTAGGGTTGAGGCGACGTGAGAAGTATGCACAAGGATGCAGTTTGCCATTGGATCGCTGAGAGAAAACAGCCCCGACCCGGCGTTGGATGCATCCACTTCCACAATAAAAGGCTGTGAAGGATCAGGGAGAACCAGCACGGGTGCTGAGGAAGCGGCGCTTGAGATCCTGGAATGCCTCCTCAGCCTTGGGTGTCCAGAGGAACGGTGCACCAGTCTTCTTGGTGAGATCAGAGATCGGTGCCGCCACTGAGCTGAAGTTCCGGATGAACTTGCGGTAAAAGTTTGCGAAACCAAGAACTGTTGCACCCCTTTGACTGATGCCGGTGTAGACCAACCCCGTACAGCTATAGTCTTGGTTGGATCCATCTGGACCTGTCCGTGCTTAAGGATGAAGCCAAGGAAAGAGACCTCAGGGACATGGAACTCACACTTTTGAGCCTTCACGTAAAGGTGGTTCTTCAATAGTCTCTGGAGGACGCTCCGTACATGATGGTGATGTTCTTGCAATGACTTAGAAAAAATTAAGATATCGTCCAAATAAACAAAAACAAAATGGTTGATCATGTCTCTGAGCACATCGTTTATAAGGGCCTGGAAGACAGCTGGAGCGTTGGTTAGTCCGAAAGGCATGACTTGGTACTCGTAGTGTCCAGAGGGAGTGTTGAAGGCCGTCTTCCATTCATCACCTTGTCTAATGCGAACAAGGTGGTAGGCGTTCGCAAATCCAACTTGGTAAGCGGAGGCACCCTGGAGCAGGTCAAAGGCGGTGGACATCAGTGGAAGCGGGTAGCGATTACGGTGGTGATCTTATTAAGGCCCCGATGTCGATGCAAGGTCGCAGCCCACCGTCCCTCTTGCCAACAAAGAAAAAACCAGCGCCAGCAGGTGAAGAGGATGGCCTAATGAATCCCGGCGCCAGAGCATCCTTGATGTACTCCTCCATGGCCTTATGCTCTGGCAGGGAGAGGGAGAAAAGACGTCCCGAGGAGGAGTTGTGCCTGGCAGAAGCTCGATGGCACAATCGTAGTGTCTATGAGGAGGAAGAGAAGCTGCTCTTCTCTTGCTGAAGACCTCTTTCAAATCCCAATACTCGGAGGAACTTGGGACAACTTCGGCAGGATCCAGAGACTCGGTAGGCAACACTGGAGGATTTGCAAAGAGGCATGTGGCGTGGCAGGTAGGTCCCCACTCAAGGACTCGGCCAGTTACCCAATCAATGTGGGGGTTATGACGGGTAAGCCAAGGGATGCCAAGGATCACAGGGAACTCGGGAGAGTGGATGAGATGGAGGGAGATATCTTCTCGGTGGGCTTCAAACTGGAGGCGAAGAGCAGAGGTTGCTCGAGTGACCTTACCCTCTCCCAGGGGCTGGCCATCCAGAGCAGAGACAGAGAGGGCATCTTGAGGGGAACAACAGGAATCTTGAGTTTCAGGGCAAACTTAGTATCCATAAAATTTCCGGCAGCCCCAGAGTCAACAAGGGCCTGGCAGGTGTGATTGCCTTCACCCCACGAGATGGTAACTGGGAGGAAGACTCCTTGGCCAGGAAACTCGGGAGACAATGTGGCTCCCGTCACAACCCTCCCTCGGCTGGACGGGGAAACTCTTTTCCGAGAGCTCAGGACAGGAGTCTCGAAAGTGTCCCCTCTTGCCGCAGTATATGCAGCGCCTCTCCCTTCTCCGTCGTTTCTTCTCAGCTGCGGACAGACCGGTTCATCCAACTTGCATAGGCTCGGTAGGTTCATAGGTCGGTAGAGTGGAGAGCCCTGTTAGACCAGGAGCATCAGGGTTTCTTCGTGAGGATGCCACGTCACAGCGACGTTCCCTGAGCCGGTTGTCCAGGCGTATGGCATGTGAGATCAGGGACTCAAGGTCAGAGGGGCACCCCACGGACGCCAGTCCATCTTTGACAGGGTCCGACAGGCCATGGTGGAAAGCCGACACCAGTGCTGGCTCGTTCCACTCACTTACAGCAGCCAGTGTTCGAAAGGCGATGGCATAATCAGCTACGCTGGTCTTGCCCTGCTGGATGGACATTAGCTGTTTGGCTGCATCTGCACTGGCAACTGTCTGGTCAAAGACTCGTAACATGTCTTCAGCAAATTTCTTGAAGTCCGAGCACTCTGGACCCTGTCGCTGCCAGATGGAGGTCGCCCACGCTCGGGCCTTGTCGACAAGTAGTGTAATCACATAAGCAATTCTGGCTCGATCAGTGGGATAGGTGGTTGGTTGCAGTTCGAATGTGAGCTGGCATTGAGTGAGGAAATCCCGGCACTCACCCTGTTTGCCATCATATCGTTGTGGTGCTGGGAGGCGAGGCTCAGGGCATGAGGGTGGCCGATGTGGATCCGAAGCCACGGGATGTACAGCTTGAGCTTGAGCAGGAGGAACAGCAGGAACGGCAGGAGGTTGGGCTGGAGGAACTGCAGGAGCTTGCGGAGGAGCTGTGGTCAATTGCTGAAGAGCCATAGTAATCTGTTGCAGCATTTCATCATGTCGTACCAAGGCTTGTTGTTGAGTGGTTAACGCGTGGCTATGAGTATCCATTGTAGCTCCAAAGCTGGAAAGGGTAGCCATCAACTTTTCAAAGTCCGTCAATTGGCCAGGTAAAGGAGCCTCTGCTGGGTCTGTCATGACTGTGTCTTTCTGTTAGGGTCGACTCGGGAATAGGATCCGGGTCGCCGGCTTGGCGGGTAATTGAGTAAACTACTGTGCAAAAGTTAAAGTAGAGAAAGTAGACTCAGGTGCAGAGGTTCAAACCAAAAATGTTTTTCATTTATTCCTTAAAAGAAAACTCAGAAGGTCCACAAACGGCACAGAAAATCCAAAGTAAAAACTGGGTAACACAAAAAGACTCTCCAAAAACAAAAGAGCATTAAAGTCCAGAAATGCAAAAGGCAAACGCTATCAAAACTAAAAGCTCACCAGGGACGTGGACAGGTAACAAAGACACAGTGACTAACAACAGAAACCCAGGGCTTAAATACCCAGACCAATTGAACACAATCACAAAAACAATTGGAAACAGGTGCTCAGGAAACAAAATGGAGGGAAACAATGACAAAGGGCGGGGCAGGAGCATGTGGCAAACAAAACATCAAACACATGTCTTACAAAACAAAACCACAGTGACTCCTAGTGGCCAGAGAGCCAAAGCCCCTAACAAACAAACCTCTGGCTTAATTGGTTATTAGCATATTTGAAGTAGGCTTTAGCCTAAGGTGACCAGACATTCCTATTTACCCGGCACAGTCCCAGTTTTGAGCCCTGTGTCCCCTGTCCCTGCAGATTTATCCAAAACCAGTGATTTGTCCCAGTTTTATACAAGAAATATCCCAGGAGTCCCTATTTTTGACCAAATTGATCCCTGCCGGCTTAAAAACGACCAAAACACAAAGAAAATGTGACTACAGTGACTCATGTTGGTCATGAATGGGCCGAGAGCAGAATACACTCCAAAAAGGATTTTCTAGCAGTTAAACTGACTTGAATTAAGTAGATTCATCTTAAAAGACTAATTTTTAAGATTTTTTAAAAACTTGTTTCAAGATATTCCATCCTGATATATCTTATCTCGATATTACAACTTATTCTAAGCACTTTTTATATTAAATCAAGCCAGGTTAAGCCTCTTTAACTTCCTTCTCAAACCAATAAAGTGAAAAATCTTGCCATAAATACTTTAAACTAGTGTTTTCTGCTTAGAACAAGATTCGTATTTCGTCTTGTTTTAAGAAAACTTGGTAAGTGAAAGTTTCTTACTGCACTGGCAGAAAATTTCACTTAAAATAAGGCATTTTTACCTCAAAATTGGTATTTTGTCTTATTTTTTGATAGGCCTTTTTTGCAGAATAGTTTTCCTTAATTATGCACTCGTATAAAAATTGTATTATTGCCAAAGGCTCCAAAACGGGGGTGTCCCAGTTTTTTATTTTGAAACTCTGGTCCCCCTACTTTAGTGTAGAAGAAGCCATGTTTAGCCAAAACTACTCGGAACCATGAGGATTCCTCGGCTTCCTTGACGCACAAGAGCGCATTGTGTGGAGGTAATCGGAAGCAGCCTGTTTTCTCTGACATGATTCAGCACATCAGCAGTCTGCCCATGTTATCTCCCCGTAGCCCGGGGGAAGGGACCACCCCCCGCCCATCCCCGGCCCGGCCCACCGCGGCGCACGGACCCGCTGGCCACGTCTCAAACCTGCACAGTGCGTGTGGCGGCAGGAGCCCGGGCACAGCCGCTCTCCACAGCCGCTCCCAGCCGCACCACAGCCGCTCCACAGCCGCTCCACAGTGGCTCAACAGCCGCGCTCCAAAGCCGCTCCACAGCCGCACCACAGCCGCTCCAAAGCCGCTCCACAGCCGCGCACCAAATTCGCTCCACAGCCGCTCCAAATCCGCTCCACAGCCGCTCCAAATCCGCTCCACAGCCGCTCCAAAGCCGCTCCACAGTCGCTCTGCGCGCCGTGACGGGACGCCGAGTGTGGAAACACGGTAAGAGTCCGTCTGCCGGGACCGGACAGAGCCACAGAGTTTGGGCTGTGTTTTTCAGACTTGCTCGTTTCCAAGGGAACGGAGCTGTGCCGCTCTCGGTCCTGGGACTTTGTGTGCTTTTGGGGCTTTTGGGGCTTTTGGGGCTTTTGGGGCTTTTGGGGCTTTTGGGGCTTTTGGGATTTTGGGACTTTTGGGACTTTTGGGGCTTTTGGGGCTTAATGCCTCCCTGCACCTCGTCCTGGTGAGCTGTACTCCCGGTGTCGTCCTCACACGCGGTTTTGTCACGTTTCGGCGCTAGAATCGGTCTGAATCAACTGTTTTCATGGTTTAAACTTTTCTTCAAAGTGGCTTAATTTTCACTATTGGCCTGTTCAAGAGTGGTAGATTCATTTAGGAATGATACTCTTTTCACACAATTAGTCTAATCATCTGTTATCCTACGTCTGAGAAAACAGTGTAGATTATGTAGACCTACTACTTATATGCAGGACCAGTCTGCATATAAGTATGTACAGTATGTACTAACCCATCCCGCACAAACATGCCCGCACCCCTATGAACTAACATCAAGGACCATGACGTCCACCCTCCTGTGGGCTCACCACCTGCAGAGGGGTTCATAGGGGGTCAGGTGCTATGAGTATTGGGCAGCAAACTGCACCCGCGATCCAGCTGGATTAAGCGGGAGATGATGGACGGATGGATGGATGGACAGTATGTACTAGTGTGTATATATGTTCTAGTGTATGTATGTGTATGTATGTATGTATGTGTGTATGTATGTGTGTATGTGTGTATGTATGTGTGTGTGTGTGTGTGTGTGTGTGTGTGTGTGTGTGTGTGTGTGTGTGTGTGTGTGTGTGTGTGTGTGTGTGTGTGTGTGTGTGTAGCGTTGATGTGTTTGGGGCCAGACACCCCAGACAAACTCCAATGATCCGGAGAACTGGCCCCGACCGATATATCAGCTGGAAAACATATCGGCTATCAGCCAAAAAAATCTTGCCGATATTCCACGTGGATGTTTTCCCTTATAAATCTTACACTCTCTATATTATGCCCATTTAATCTAATTTACAGACAAATAAATGTTTTGATATGTGGCTCAGCATCAGTATCTGCAGAGTCATTTGTCTGTGTCGTCCTCCTGACCCTGAACGCATCGCCATGTGCGTTTAAACCCGCAGCCATAGATCCATGTGCACAACACTGAGATTATATTATTTTTACGGACGATTTGAGTATGGATTAAAAGGACAGTTCTTAGTGCAGATTTGTGATCTGAGAGGAGCCTGTACGAGCGGTAAGTGTTGGAAAATGTGTTGATTTTGAAGCTAATTTTGGTTAGCTACTACCTACTGTAGCTCCCAT
The DNA here is from genome assembly GCA_034769755.1 of Odontamblyopus lacepedii. Classification (NCBI taxonomy): domain Eukaryota; kingdom Metazoa; phylum Chordata; class Actinopteri; order Gobiiformes; family Gobiidae; genus Odontamblyopus; species Odontamblyopus lacepedii. The sequence continues at coordinate 6,772,570 of CM068348.1, forward strand.
ACATAAACAGGCTGTTTTCTCTTCTATTAGCGTTTGTAAAGTGCCTATAGTGGCCGTATATATGTTACTGGACACGCACTGATATGTAAATGAGCTGTGAATAGTGGTGTGAATTATTTATCATATAATTTAGCAGATTATTAATTATCGCGGCGCACATGCTACGTAAACTAGTAGTTTATTTATGCACTTTCTTTACTAGGTAGAATATCATACAAAAACGCCATTAGGCCGACCGACTGTCTTTAAATACGACGTAAAGAGGCAGAATAACAATAAATGTCGCCTAAATAAACCCAATTGAAAACCCAGTACAGCCAAACTTAACTTTTATAAACAACTGAAGATCGGTGGTTATATCGGCTATCGGCAGCTCCAACCGCCATTTTATCGGTATCATATCCGCCGGGCCCTAGTTTACACAGTACAAAAATTGGACTCAAGTAAGAGTAATGTTACTTCAAAATAATATTACTTTAGAGATATAAAGTTGTGGTCCATGAAATGACTACAGTATACAGTATTTGGCTAGGGTGACCAGATTTTTAAAATAAATTAACTGGGACATCCCTGGTTTGAGTTGGTAATAATAAAATTTGTGCGTAAAATTGTTCTGCACTTGGCACTAATGGGAGTCAGTATAGTCACATTTTCTTTCTGTTTTGGTCATTTTTAAGCAGCTTTCCTGTGTTTTAGCTAAACAAATGACACATTATGCCTCTCTTTACTGGTGGCAGGGATCAAATTGGTCAACACTGGGACATTTCTTGTATAATTCTGGAACAAATCACTGGTTTTGGATAAATCTGCTGGAGCAAGAGGACACAGGGCTCAAATTTGGGATTGTCCCGAGTAAATAGGGACGTCTGGTCACCCTATGCAAAGAAATAACTTAATCGGAAAGCTATAGAGCGCTCGGCACCAATGTGAGCCAATATAGTCAAACTTTTTTGTGTTTTGGTCATTTTTAAGCAGCTTTTCAATATTTTACCTAAACAAATAATTTATGCCTCTCTTTACTGTTGGCAGGGATCAAATTAGTCAAAAATAGGGACACCAGGGACATCTCTTGTATAAAACTGGGACAAATCACTGGTTTTGGATAAATCTGCTGGGACAGGGGACACAGGGCTCAAAACTGGGACTGCCCCGGGTAAATAGGGACGTATATTATTTTTAAAGGATAAAAATGAGACAAACTCAATCATATCTGAAGCAGGTGCAAGAAACGCAAATGTTCAAATCATTTCATATTGTCATTTGTAGACTTACTCACAGTGGAAATTGTAACCAAAACTTTTACTCAAGTTCTGTTACTTCAGTCAAATATATTACTCAAGCAGGAGTATGCTGCTAGAAAGGTACTATACTCTGAAAAGCACAATTTCCTCAGTTACTGAAGTAAATGCAACTGAGCAAATGTAACTGAGCATTGCCCAGAGGCATTTTACTGCAGTGGACATGAAAACACCTTGGAAAATATTGCCCATGTCCCTGGAGGAGTTTTCACTTATTTTAGCCCAGCCATAACACAAACAGTGCTACGTGCAGCTAAGTACTAGCTTAAGTTTTAATTTTTGGTCTGCTAAAATAAAGGATACCTGATTTTTACTGTCTTAAAATAATAATTAAAAATCAGTACTAGTTCTTTTGTTCTCCAGAGTAATTGTTTTTTCCCAGTTTCAGCTGCTTCCTTGTAATAAGACAATAGAACTCTTTATAGTTTATAGTTTATATGGCGGCAATACACAATGGAATTATGACCTCAAGAGCTGCTTACACCATATAGCCTATCAGTACTGGTGCAAGTTAAGGTTTGCTCAAACTAAAGTCGTAGTTTGGGTTTTTTGACATGAATCTGTATGTTCCCGTCAGCAGAGTCGCATCAACACTGACTTACCTCCCGACAGCGTCCGGTGAGCCGAGTTCTTCTCCGATTTTGGTGCTGATGAAAGTGTCCGGCAAGTTGGCAGCACCGAAACTGGGGAAGAACTCGGCTCACCGGGCACTGTCGGGAGGTAAGTCAGTGTTGATGCGACTCTGCTGACGGGGACGTACAGATTCATGTAAAAAAAAACAAAAACTATCCCTTTAAAACAGACGCCTAGTGTTGTCTAGTTTTTAAATCCTGGTCAAGTTTATAATTTTACTTCCTGTTTGAAGATGGGCCACAGTTATGACTTCCACAACATAAACAAGGACCAGTAGTTATTTAACACTTTTATTCATTGTCTTCCTGTATGGAAAGTTGGATGGAATTTCTTTGTGTTGATCTCTACAGGTATTCTGTCTTAAAACGCTCCAACTCTTCCTTTTTTGTTCTTCCTAAACTGTAACTAAACACTAATTCAACGGTTTTTCACTGCTTAATGGTGTATATGGCACTTTAATAGCATTGCCTACTGTTCCTAATATTTTTTTTTGGCAAACTACGTTAATTTCTGGTCAAAAACACCTAAATCTAAGTGTGTGCTCCCTTCAGTGGCCGCTGTAATTTCAAGTAATATGTGACATCACGCAGGACTGCCTTGATTCCAGCTAGTTTAAAGTGTGGTTACCTTTTTAGACCAATCAAACTGTTCTTTTTACCTCCAGCCCCCCACAATCGCACTCTCCCCTTTAGTTCTGCCTAGTGTATCAGCTCTATTTGAAATGCGGTTGTCTGCGGAGTTTAGGCATTTAGTCCCACTTTAACTGATGCAGAAGTATGAGAAATATTTAGGGACTAACTCAGCAAAGCAAGTCATTGTGGAAGCTGCCCTGCCCATGATCCACACTGTTTATCACGTCTCCACCAAACTAATCCAAATGTTGCTACACACACACACACACACACACACACACACACACACACACACTACATCTACAGTCTGGTGGCTCCATGTGAATCCCGTATGACACAATACTGCATCATTAAACTTGCCTCGGACACTCCTTTTTGGTTTTATTTGTCATTTCCTCTGCCATATTCAGAGGTGGTGGCAAAAAATCACTTGTTTGTAGACTTACTCATAGTGGGAAGAGTAGCCAAAACTTGCTCAAGTAAGAGAACTGTTTCTTCAGTAAAAAAAAAAAAAAAACATTGTTCAAGTAGGAGTAAAGTAGCAGACAGCAGAAAAGTAGACAGATAGATACATAGATAGATGGATAAATACTTTATTGATCCCCCTCCGAAAAGTACAGTTTCTTTCAAAAGTACAGGCCGCCACACACTATAGGGGAATTTGCCTGATTTTGGCAGATTTTTTGTCTCTGTGTGCGATTTTGAAGCCGCTGCTCCTCATGTGTGGAGTCGGTGTCAGATCAGAACCACCAAACATCAACAACGCGACGGAAACAGACGATAAAACAGAGTCAGGGGCAGAGGAGCGACGGACACAGAGACGCAACAAACAAACTCGAATAGAGCGAAAATAAAGACTTTATTACTCACCTAATATAAAGCGGTAAATTTAAAGTGCAGCGTCTGATCCACATTATCCATGGAAATTGTCCTCCGCAAATAATGACGCCGACGCCCAGTCCACAAAACCGCCCTGTTAATCCTGTTTGAAGTGTTATGACAACTTGGTGGCCACACATCCGGCTCGAAGGACCACAGTTTGTTTTGAAAAGAACTAGTTGTGTGGCTTATAATTGTTGTGAGCGCCAGGTGGGTGTGGGTGTGTGTACGTGTGTGTGGACTTCTTTAATACGCACACGAGACTTGCACCCACGAGTTCTGCACGACGCACTGAAAACAACTAAAACACGTAGCGCTGTCAACCAAACTTAAAACGACAGCATCTGATTGGTTGCCAGTGTCTGTCAATCAAACACCCAGCTGAAATATTATTGGGCGAAATGTGCACTTGGAAACATATCGGCCTAAATCTTGCCGATATGGGCCGATATTCCACGTGGACATGTTTTACCTTGTAATAAAGCTTAGACTCTCTATATTGTGCCCATTTAAGCCAATTTACAGACAGATAAATGTCTGTAGAGTAATTGGTCTGTGTCTGTGAAGCCTACTGCCCCTGAACGCATTGCCATGTGCGCTTGTTTACAGCCGCAGCCATAGATCCACATGCGCAACACTGAGGTTATATTCTTTTTACGGACGATCAGGTTGAGTCTGGATTAAAAGGACAGTTCTTTGTGCAGACTTGTAATCTGAGAGGAGCCTGTGTGAGGCTGAGTGTTGAAATGTGTCGGTTTTGAAGCTGGTTTTGGTTCTTTCTCATTGGTTAGCGATTAGCTGCTGTAGCTCGCACACATAAACAGGCTGTTTTCTCTTCTATTAGCAACTGTGAAGTGACTATATTGGCCGTATTTATGTTAAAAATAAATAAACCCAGTTGAAAATCCAGTAGAGCCAAACCTAAGTTTTATAAACAATTTATAAAATTACAGTGAATTTTTAAGTCATAAATATATCAGCTATTATATCGGCAACTCCAACTCCCATTTTATCCGTATCATATCGGCTGCAACAAAATCCATATCGGTCGGACCCTAGTGGAAACATTAAAATGATTCTAGTAAAGGTGTTTGGAGTTGGAAAAACTTCCTGTATTACTGCATGAAACAAAACACCACTTCAGGTCTGTTTGTGATGAGGAAACAACATTATAACATCGATCCTTTTCTTTTTCAAGGTAATGCTAAGAAAATGTGGACCATTCTGGGCAGATCAATAACATCTGCGAGCATTTCGCAAGGTGCATTGAATTAACTTTAAATTATACTATCTGTGGACTGAATCATCCTTTGAGATACCACAGAATAACCTAAAATAGATGTACAGTACTCGACCCACCTCTGTACGCACAGAGATGACTTATTAGGTAAAAGCAGCTTAATTACTATTTCTCTATGTCGCTGTCATTGATTCAACTGACCATGTGTTCGTATTACACAGTAACTCGACGTTCGGAAACAGCAGATAGTGTGTTTAATTTCCTATCTTATGCAAAATAATTAGGCCTGTGAAAAAAAAAGATTTGCATTTCCTCTAAAGGTAACACTGCGTCGTCATTGCGCTCAGCTCAAAGTCCTTGTGTTTGTGTGAAAACAGAGCCCGAGGGACCCTTATGAGCTGCTCCTGCCCAAACCGTCCAATCAGCACGGCCTCTTCAGCCCCGTTCACGTCTTCATCAAAGTAAGTCAGACCCTGGCTCTGCCCCAGATCAGACTCCTGCAGAGATTTTGTTCCATAGTGAGCGCAGCTTTTTAGGAGGAGAACGTGAAGTTGGCCCCATCAAGCTCAAACCTACACAAAAACTACCGTATGTCAATCGTTTGTGCTGTTTTGTGCTGCAAAAAGTTTCGTTTGTGCTGCTTTAGTTTTTGAGAAATTAACAATTCTTTTATAGGTCAAATTGGGGTCAACCAGTCCCCAGGAAGCTTAAAAATGCTCTAAAATGCCCAAAATGGTGTCAGTCGTTTGTGCTTTGTTTGTGTGATTCTGGTTCTTAAGATATTCTCAGGTTTATTTCGGGCCCATGACGTCGTCCAGCCCCTCAAAATGTTACACAGCCTCAAAACAGGCAGAAAATTATAGAAAACCTTTGTATTTTGTTTGTGCTGTGACAATTTTCATTTGTGCGAGTTTATTTCTAAAATTATTCAGGCGGCAAACTCCACAAAACTAGTGGCGAAATGATCTCAGGCTGTGGAAAAGTTTGTATTATTATATAAAATATGAATGAAAAACAAATCACTAAAGACTGATACAGACTTTTACGCAGCCTGAGATCGTTTATCTTCACTCGTTTTGTGGAGTTTTGCTAAAGCCGCTCCCGTCAGCTGAGCAGAAATTACGTTACATAATTTCCGCAGAAACGATAATGAATCATTTTAGAAATAAACTTTAATAAAAATTGTCACAGCACAAATGAAATCCAAACGTTTTCTATAATTTTCTGCCTGTTTGGAGGAAGAACAGATTCTGTCCATGAAGAATTTATCCACAACTATCAAGGGAAGAAAGACGAACACTTTAGTGAAACTACTGAGCAAATCTAACGTTATGGTCATGAATAAAACATAAATAACTTGTTCACTCAGACTGATTCTACAGTTAAAATTAAAAATCGATTTTGTGATATATTTGTGCAGTTTAAATGGTCGACATGTAAACGACCATAACATTCGTGTTGCTCAGTCGTTTCACTGATGCTCGTCGTTGTTTCCTTTAAGTTTTCGTCTTTCTTCCCTTGATCGTTGTGGCTAAATTCTTCATGGACAGGATCTGTTCTTTGTTCCTTGTTGGATGAAGATTTGGTGTTGGGGCAGATTTATGAAGCTGCTCAAAAATATGACACACTTTTCCACAGGTATTTTGCCGTAGAAAAGCACTGACCGGAAGTTGCGTGACTCAACATTGCAGCACTTCCTGTCCCTAAGATAATCGCCTATTTAAAATCCAACAGAGCCAAATTCAGGCTTTATAATCAAAAGATTTACAGTGAATTTTTACATTACACTCAATATATCTGCAGTTCTATCGGCTATGGGCAGCTCCCCACTGGGTTCATCAGGACAGACGCAAACAGAGCCTTGTTGTGTAGCTCTGTGTCAGTGGAAAAGCTGTTATAAAATGTCCCACATGACCTTGCACTTGCTTGATGTGTTGTGCTGCATGTGCAAGATTTAATGAACCGTGAATATCGGGAAGTGGCGAGCAGATCTTTATTTAAACATTCTGAGTGACGAAGGAGAAACAAACAGACCCACAGACACGTCATTGTCTTCAATCGGAAAGTCTTGACTTGGTTAACATACGACAGCTTCTGATGGTTCTCAAATTTGGACTTAATTTGGTGGGATAATACCTGTTGTAAATATGAATTGTAGTTTTACACCAATCAAGAAGCAATTGTGGGAAACAGGAAGTAGAGAGTTCCCTGTTTTAGAGAGTTTCCTATTGTTGACATCGTGCAAGGGAAAATTCTATCCAAAAGTTAGGAAAAATTTACACATAAGTATATTTTAAACATAAAGGTGCTTTCTTATTTATTTTTATTTGTCAAATATTGATCTCTTGAATGCACATTAGAGGAGTTTTGGCCCAGTGTACAGCATAAGGTGACCAGAATTTCAAGATAAAAAACTTTTTTTGGTGGTTTGTAATAATAAAATTGTGAAACGAGTGCGTACTTAAGGAAACTTGTTAGAGATCATTCATGACTAACATGTGAGTCAATATAGTCACATTTTCTTTGTGTTTTGGTCATTTTTAAGCAGCTTTTTTGTATTTTACCTACACAAATGACAATTTATGCTTCAGTTATACTGTTGACAGGAATCAAATTGGTCAAAAATAGGGACACCTGGGACATTTCTTGTATAAAACTGGGACAAATCACTGGTTTTGTATAAATCTGCTGGGACAGGGGACACTGGGCTCAAAACTGGGACTGTCCTGGGTAAATAGGGGCATCTGCTCACTCTAGTACAGCATGGTTACTTGGTAATAGTAATGGATGATTTTTTAAATAAAATCCTAAATATCGTCTTTTAAAAGTGCAGCTGCTCAGGTGACGGTGGCGACTTCAGCAAAACTCTGCAAAACTAGTGAAGGTAAATGATCTCAGGCTGCAGAAAAGTATCAGTCTTTAGTAATTTGCTTTTGATTCATATTTTATATAATAATACAGACTTTTCCACAGCCTGAGATCATTTATCTTCATTAGTTTTGTGGAGTTCGCCGCCATCATCTGAGTGAAAATGACGCAGATATAACAATTAATAATTTTAGAAATAAACTCGCACAAATGAAAATTGTCACAGCACAAAACAGCACAAATGATATTACAAACATTTTCTATAATTTTCTGCCTGTTTTGAGGCTATTTAACATTTTGAGGGGCTGGACGACGTCATCGGCCAAAAATAAAACTCTTAATATCTTAAAAACCAGCACAAACGAAACTTTTTGCAGCACAAACGATTGACTCTATTTTGTTTTAGAGCATTTTGAATCTTCCTGGGCGCTGACCACAATTTGACCTATAAAAGAATCGTTAATTTCTCGAAAACTAAAGCAGCACAAACTAAACTTTTTGCAGCACAAATGATTGAGATAGTTTCTGTGTAGGTTTGAGTTTAATGGGGGCCAACATCTCGGAGGTTGTCAAGTCATGTGCAGGATTCAGGACCTGCATTTGTCTCTTAACATCCTCTTGTCCCAACCCCAGTAACATGAGTGCCCTCGGCCCCTGCGCAGGCTCATATTTCCTGTAACAAAAGGCGGCTCTGCCTTTTGTGTTTTGGTCTGTGTGGCGGACGACATATAAACATAAACCTGAGGCATTTCATCTTCCATGTAAATGAACATGTTGCAGAAGTACGCACTTCCTCAGATGTATTTAAATTTGCAAACCGTATCTATGTCCCCATGTGTTATTTGAGTGCGTGAAAGAGAGGGATTATGGGTACAGAGGAGGGAGGGAGGGGGGTTTAGAAAGAGTGAAATGTGAGTGTGTGAGTTTGTGTGTGAAACCTTTTATACTATCTAATTCCCTTGACAAATTCACTGTATTTATTGCTTTTTCGACAAATAATCCCTTTGCTTTTAGTCAAATCTGAACAGTTAAAAAGCCCTTCACCTGCAGCATCACATTACGTAATTCTTAATCTGTTTGTTGGATTTATAAATAACCGAGTCTAATTGTCCATGTGTAGACTTGTATGAAGGCTCTTATGTAACATGTTTGTACATGTCTTGAGATTACAGCAGCTATTACTGTCATGCTGAACCTTTGATTTTGTGTAATATAACACTGACTGACTCCTGTGAGCTTTAAGATGTGTTATAATATTGTTAGCTAATCAAAAACATACCTGAAGTTGTGTTTTGTTTCATTCATACATCCTTTTTTAGGTGTATGGAGCGTAAAGTTGAACTCCGGCACGTTTGAAGCTAAAGTCCGTTGCTAGAGGAGGTCGAATTCTGTCAGAAGCCAAAAAACGGCACAGATCAGTGTTTCCTCGGTGGAGATCTCACTGTGGCAGTGAGTCTGTCAAGGCAACAAACTAGTGTAGTGATGGGGGCAAGTTTTTAAATTCCACGTAAAATTATTAGCACAATGAAGAAGCTTGACACCACTTTAACCCATCTTACAACAGCCACGAGTCTAACAAACAAAACGCTCTGCCTGGTTCACTCATTAGTGTCTGGAAATGTTAGAAAACAACTTTATAAGCACCTTACACTTCCCTCTGTTGATTTCCCACTGCACAGGCCAAAGCCCAAAAGACTCAATTGTCGACTCCAGCGGCGGCGAGAGGCTCGAGCCGCCAGAAGCAACAAGTGAAGATCAACTACTGACGGTGAAGAAGAGAAACTGAAAGTTGTTGAAAGAAAAAGGTTTGGGAATGTATTTTTTAAATTAATTTATTTTTCAAAAAATATAATTCACTCGTAAATAAAACGGATTAGAAGCGACATCGGTGATCGAGTCTTTTGGGCTTTGGCCTGTGCAGTGTGAAATCAACAGAGGGAAGTGTAAGGTGCTTATAAAGTTGTTTTCTAACGTTTCCAGACACTGAGTGAACCAGGCAGAGCGTTTTGTTTGTTAGACTCGTGGCTGTTGTAAAATGGGTTAAAGTGGTGTTAAGCTTCTTCAGTGTGAAGCAAATTGGTGTTTTACGTGGAAGTTCAGAACTTGCCCCCATCACTACACTAGTTTGTTGCCTTGACAGACTCACTGCCACAGTGAGATCTCCACCGAGGAAACACTGATCTGTGCCGTTTTTTGGCTTTTGACAAGAATTCCACCACCTCTAGAAATGGCAGTTCCTCTTTAAAAACAGTGGGGGCGTTTATTGCCACATGACATCATAAGGTTTGTGTTTACAGTTTGAGAAATGAACTCTAAATATGCAGGATTTGTGTGTTAAACATGTGTGAATGAAACAAAACACACATTTCCTCTCAGTCAGTCCCAGTATGCGGTCAGTCCGTACTTTACCAAAGCGTAAAACAGCTGCAGACGGTGATGGACACATAACTAAACAGTATCTCTGTCCGTAAATGATGTTCTGTGCAATAACGTGAAATGACTCATGGGTAAATATTGAACGCACAAGAACAAACGCCAAGACACCGGCGTTGTTTACATGAGGTTTCACAATCTCATGCTCTAGTGCTCTCAGCAAAATGCCTTAAAAGCTGTGATCATAGTAAGTAGGGCTGGGAATCACAGCGTCCCTCACGATTCAATACGATACTCGCTACATGGCTACGATATATTCTTCATCTCTCATTTTGCTTATTTTGATATGAGCATAAACGATAAACTTCTGCACCTTCTTTATCTTTATTATTAGTTTGTACGACCACAATACGCAAATACGGTACAGTACAAATAAAAGAAAGAAACTGGGTTAAAATTATGTTTAGTCATTTATTTTGCTTTGTACAGCAACCACATTATTTTTTAATTTTTGAAACTATGTTGTGAATAGAGGTGGGTTAAAATAAGTTCTTTCTTCTTCTCGCTCCTTTTCGAGAAATATTATTTTCTGTTGTTTAAAATGTATCCGTAGAGTGTGGCCAAACCGGCTCGTCAAGGCCTGATCCTGTCAGATCTCAGAAGCTCAGCAGGTCCGAGCCTGGTTAGTACTTGGATGAGAGACACTGGGAATTCCAGGTGCCACAGGGGGGCAACAGTGGCAAAAACTGTCATTGTGTCCTTAGGCAAGACACTTCACCCACATTGCCTAGTGTGAAAGTCATGTGTGCATGGCAGGACTTTCTTGAAAAAGAGATTAGTGTCTCAATGGGACTTTTCTGGTTAAATAAAGGTTAAATAAAATTATTATTATTATTATTATTATTATTATTTCTCTCTTTGTACAAACTCGAAATAAAAACAAATAGTATTTATTTGGGATGGGGTCTAAACAGTCAGAAAAATTAAAGAAGATTAAAGCAGAAGCTCTGGTGAATCACAAAAATATAAGAGATTATTAAATGAATGAAAAATAATAAAAGTCCTGGACCTGTTTAAGTGGATAATTTTATAACGCTTGTATAAAAGAACTCACTCCAGTATTATGTGGTGTATTTAATTATGCTTTAAAAGAAAGAGATGCACTAAAACGCTACAATATATTAATATACAGTCCTATCAGTGATATACAGGGAAGGGAAAGACCATAAAGAATATGAATCTTACAGGCCCTTTAGTCCCCTAGGGAATTATGCAAATATTCTTGGCTTAAATCTAGCAAAGGCGGCACGGTGGCTGAGTGGCTAGCACTCATGCCTCACAGCAAGAAGGTTGCGGGTTCGATCCCCGGGTCGCCCGGGCCTTTCTGTGTGGTTTGCATGTTCTCCCCGTGTCTGGATGGGTTTCCTCCAGGCGCTCCCCCATCAACTCAAAACATGCTGTAGGTGTGAAAGTTGTGTGAGTGAGTGTTGGTGGTGGTCGGAGGGACCATTGGCGCCGCTTGGCTTTGCAGCCGCACCTCCGTCAGTCTGCCCCAGGGCAACTGTGGCTACAACAGTAGCTTACCACCACCGGGTATGAAGTGAATGAAAAAAATGCTCTGTGAAATGCTGTGTAAAGCACTTTGGGGACATGTGTCTGTGTAAAAGTGCTATATAAATAAACCATACCTTACCTTACCAAAGAGAATGCAGATGTATATCGGAAAACATATCAAACTGGTTTCCTATCAGGGCTGCCAAGAAAGCCTCTCCCCGGGGAATTCTTCTCACACTAAACGGCCAGAGGTTTGACTGGACGGACTGGGTATGTTCAGTTATATAAACAACATTACCTTTGTTTGTTGAATTCTTAGTATTTGGCGGCTTTAGCTGATGAAGGATTAAAGGACTAAGGATCAAAAATGAGTCCATTGTTTTCAAGAACAGTCCTTAAATCTCATTGATTTAACGTGAATTTTATATGTTTTCAGATTCTTTCAAATGCGCTGTTATCTTGAGAAACAAATAGAAGCTCAACCGTACTGGACGGAGGTGGTAGAAGACAAAAGATAATAACAGCTTTATACAAAAAAAGATGAAAGGGCATTAGATGTGAAGCTTTGGAGATGTAGACTAATAACGCAAGTTACTTAAACATATGTGAGGGAAACAAATCACAACTTCAGGGATGTTTCTGATGACATATCACCAGTGTAACATGGCTTAAATTTCACTATTTCACAAAATGTAGAACCTTTAAGAGACACCTATTGTGTTACTCAAGTGTTATGTATGTACTGCACCGGTGTTTTCATCATGGACTTATTCTATGTTTAGCTTCATGAAACCACAATGAAATGTGACGCTAAAGGTGTGTCTGCTCTGTGCTGCACATCTCGTAAATGCTGATTTGATTTCCTCCACAGGAGATTGTCACATGCAGTCCCAACAATGAAGACTTTGTTTGGACAGCTGATGTCTTGGCTCATCTCCATCTGACTGCTCCAGGATCCTGTAAGTCCTGTGTCTACAGTGGTGTTTGGTGTCAGTCTAGTTCTTGGGTCACGCACTCATCACGGGTGCCTCTTGTTCTTGTTTGCCCAGGCCGCAGACTCAGACAGCTGGGACTCAGACATGCCTCGCTGCAGACTCAACCTGAGCACCATGATCTTCCTGGTCATCCTGCAGGGGGCAGCAGTGGTGTTGTTCTGTGGCTGGTACGTCCAGCTCAGCCCCTGTGGCCCCATCCCCTCCAATGGGAAGGTCCATGTGCTGCTACTGTCATCCTGGCGCTCTGGCTCCTCCTTCTTGGGACAAGTGTTCAGCCAACACCCGTCTGTGTTTTACCTGATGGAGCCCGGGTGGCACGTGTGGACCACTCTGCAGCGGCCCGGGGCCAAGGCCCTCAGGATGGCTGTGCGTGACCTGCTGCGCAGCACCTTCCACTGTGACTTCTCCACTATGGAGGCCTACATGTCCCAGCCACAGATCATGTCCAAACTGTTCATGTGGAGCCACAGCCGGGCACTGTGCTCGCCCCCCGCCTGCCCTCTCACCCCGCGCCCTCAGTTCAGTAACCAGACGGCCTGCAGCCTCCAGTGCTCCAAGCAAAGCCTGGACGGGGCAGAGCGCGCCTGCCACACCTACAGCCATGTGGTGCTGAAGGAGGTGCGCTTCTTTGAGCTTGAGTCGCTCTACCCTCTGCTGCAGGACCCTGGGCTGGACCTACGCATTGTGCACCTGGTGCGGGACCCCCGAGCCGTCATGCGCTCCCGAGAGGAGTCGTCCAAGTCCTTCACCAACGATAACGCCATCGTGCTGGAGCTGAAGAACGTGTCCGCAGCAGACGTCCAGTTCCAGGTCATGCAGGAGATCTGCCACAGCCACATACGCATCAAGGAGACAGCGCTGCAAAAGCCTCCGCCCTTTTTAGAGGGCCGCTACAAGCTGGTGCGCTATGAGGACCTGGCCCGCAACCCACTGGAGGAAATCAGCTCCATCTATGACTTTGTGGGTCTGGAGATGACTTCCACTTTGGCGGAGTGGATATACAAAGTAACACATGGCAAAGGCAAAGGTACAAGAAAGGAAGCGTTTAAAATCACGTCTCGAAATGCTGTGGATGTGTCTCAGGCGTGGCGCACCACTCTGCCTCACAGTAAAGTGCGGCGTGTGCAGGACGTGTGCCGCGGAGCCATGTCTATGCTGGGCTATCAGCCCATCAGCAGCGACAAAGAGCAGAAGAAACTGGACATTGACTTATTAGTGCCACGTGAGCCCTACCGCTTTAGTTGGTTACCACCCAACACCGAGTCGCCAAAGACAAAACCTTAAAGAGGAATTTCTCCTCCTCTGCCAGGCTAGAACTGTACTGGACCAGACCTCACACAAATATTGATCATATTGTCTGTCTTTTGTGTGCTCAAAACTGCAGCTTTTTACTGATTTGTGGCTTTTTCACAAATTAAATGTTGGTTCCATCTTCTGGATGTGATGAAACATGATTCATTTTTTACTTCATACATTCCTCCATACCCCTGTAAGCTGCCAGGCTACGTTTGGTTCTCTGAAATCTTAATTTATTTTTGACGTGGCTTCATTGGAGACTTGCAGAAGCTAAATCTAAAAGCTCACACATTTTTTATTAACTTAGATCATCAGCACACATTTACATTGGATCTGTGCTGCTTCCAGGCTTCAGCTGTTTAAATATTGTATGTCCATGTCCTGTCTGAAACCTGTTACAGTTTGTCGGCCAAAAAAAGCGGAACATTGCCACAAAGTTCAATCAAAATTTAGACAATATTCAATGTCAAGATTTGCTCCCGTTGGCACAGGCTTAGTCCGATCATGCTGAAATTTGAATCACTGATGCTGATCTCGGCCTGAATATAATGCACTGTAAAGCATATGGAAAGTGTGGTTGGGGCTTACAGGTATTAGGGTTAGTGTGGGGGATGGCGTTTTCTGGGTGCGGTGTTTGTGGGGCGCGGTGTCGGCACACGCGAGGGCCGATCATTGCCGCTTGTGGCTATATTTGTTATTTTTTATAGAAATAAGTGGACCATTTTCTAAGGCAATAGTTGATGTATGGGCTAGAGTTAAGGTGGGGGGAACATAACAGATATAGATTTATACATATGAATCATGTTTAACCAGAGGCGTCTCAGTATATGAACAAACATACTGTGAAAAGTTTGTTCAAACTTTTGAAAATGAAATTTTATCAAAAGTCTTGCTATCTTTATCTAGACAAAGTCAGGAATTCAAGACTGTTCCTGAACAAAGAGCCTCTGCGGGTCCTTCATATTGTGCTCCACGCTGATAAACTCCCCCATTTAGTTTTCATGGATCTGGAATGGAGGGAAACAAGTTTTTTATTTTGTGGCAAATGAAAGTAAAGTGTAGAATTTAAATCTTCGCTACACTTCCTAAACCCACACCATTTACAGTAGTGAAGTGCATCTTCTGCTTGACTAAAACTATGATGGATTTAGTAAACCATCTTAGCATCATGGTATTTTTGTACGTTCAGTCACCCCAAGGGGCAATTTAAGCACATTGAGCCTTAAAATACAATAATAATAAAAAAGTTCACACAAAAGACTAAGTGGACATCGACAGGTCGGGTCATCAGATCCAATATCAGGGCTGTGTGGGGAGAGTAATTGCCCTCAGGACAAAGGTGTCCTTCCAGCAGCAGAGTGTCCAGGCGGAGCCAGAACTCTGGACACACAACAGAAAAGCCTCTTCCGAACTCACACAGAAACCACAGGTTAAAACTAACAAAAAATATTAATAAAATAAATAAATAATTTGATTTGACTAAATCTAAAACTTTGAATAAAAATAATTGTAGTCAAAAGAATAAGATTAAAACCAAGTCTACAATTTCTTGGCAAAGTGAACACTGCGTTGGAGGAGCCCAAACTTCAAAGCTCTCAAAGAAAAAGTGCAAAGTCACATCAGTCCAAGGTGCAAACTTGTAGCTGACGGTGCACACAAGGTTTGCTCCATTTTAAAACAGAATAATTGTATTCATTCAAATCAGAATAATATTTTTGTAAATATTTGTAGTGACAACAGGGACAACAATTACAACATTTTTCATATTTTCCAGTACATTTTCTGAGGGTACTTAGACTTACTTTTTACACACACAGCTGCCAATGCTCTAATTCCTTCTAAAATATGTGAATTATTGTATTTATATTTAAAAATAATAAATGACCTGTAGATTCAATTCATATTTTTTCCCAAACAATAAAAATCTGAAACACTAGACTGACTTTGTGTTTTATTCAGAGGATTGTACAGTGTGTTTGACCCATCCTTAAAGCTGCGCTGTGTAACTTTTCCACCTACCTGTCCCCATGGAAACGTCATTGCTTTGTCTAGAATGTTCCGCACTGTAGATTCAACCTGTTCATCACAAGGGAGACGAGCAGGTCACAGCACTAAGATACATTCCTAATCAGATCTGTGAAGAGAGTTGGAATTATTGTTTTTGACCAATAAAAACACCCATAATAAATAAATGCCAGATGTAGATGTTTAATGTCGTACCAGGGAAATAACTGTTATGGTTCATGTTTTATTTTGATAAATAATTATGGTTCATGTTTTATTTATTTATTTATTTATTTGATATGGACATAACAATTGCATTGGACAAACCAGATGCATTGTTTCAAGTGTTATAGCACAAGTGCTAATTTACAACACCTGTCCACAGGAGGCTTTTAGAAAAGGTTCAAAGTAATAAAACATTAAAACAATATTTTGATTTTATTTTGATTTGCCTGTGTTTCTGAGTTTTACTTTCCTTATCTACCCTGTGTCAGCTGCTTGTCTACGTCCTCATCGTCCTGCCCCTGTCCTCATCGTCCTGCCCCTGTCCTCATCGTCCTGCCCCGGTCCTCATCGTCCTGCCCCTGTCCTCGTCGTCCTGCCCCTGTCCTCGTCGTCCTGCCCCTCTCCTCGTCGTTCTCCCCGTCCTTGTTGTCGTCCTGCCCCTGTCCTCGTCGTCCTGCCCCTGTCCTCATCGTCCTCCCTGTCCTCGTCCTCTTGCCCATCATCGTCGTCCTCGTCGTCCTCCTCATCCACGTCGTCTACGTCGTCCTCGTCCTCCCCGTCCTCATCGTCCCCCCCGTCCTCGTAGTCCTGTTTGTATTTAATTTGTGCTGTTTTGTGCTGTGACAATTTTCATTTGTGCGAGTTTATTTCTAAAATTATTCATTATTATTTCTGCTGTAATTATATGATGTCATTTCCGCTCTGCTGACGGCAGCGACTCCACAAAACGAGTGAAGATAAACAATCTCAGGCTGCAGAAAAGTCTGTATCAGTCTTTAGTAATTTGCTTTTGATTCATAGTTTATATAATATAGACTTTTCCACAGCCTGAGATCGTTTATTGCCACTAGTTTTGCAGAGTTTGACGCAGTCAGCAGAGCGGAAATGACGTCATAATTACAGCAGAAATAATAATGAATAATTTTAGAAATAAATTCGCACAAATGACAATTGTCACAGCACAAAACAGCACAAACGACATACAAACATTTTCTATAATTTTCTTCCTGTTTTGAGGCTATTTCACATTTTGAGGGGCTGGATCATCATCAGCCGAAAATAAAACTCCAAATATCTTAAGAATTGTAAGAGCAACAAAACTTTTAGCAGCACAAATGAAGCACAAACGAACCACAAATGATCATAGTTTTTGTGTAGGTTTGAGTTTGATGTGGCCAACTTCACGCAGGTTTTGCTGGAGGTCTTGTCTTACGTGATGCTCCTGGGCCCTAGTTTGGACATGTCTGACTTAGTCTTAGGCCTGTCTGTTTCACTGCTGCAGCAGAAATAATCAGTTACAGCTGAAAACATTTTGTCGGCTTCTGTTTACATCATGGTCTCAATTATGGAAATCATCTGAAATAACAAATTAGGAAAAGTAAACAAGCTAAAAACAGCTTTGTATGGCAGCCACTTGTCTGAAAACTAGGGCAGTGGCGACACCTAGCGACGGGAGAGCGCTTTACATTTATGTTCCATCTTGATGTGAGGGAACTGTTCTGCACTTGGCACTAACATGAGTCAGTATAGTCACATTTTTTTGTGTTTGGGTAATTTTTAAGCAGCTTTTCTCTATTTTACCGAAACAAATGGCATTTTATGCCTCTCTTTACTGTTGGCAGGCATTAAATTGGTCAAAATAGGGATGCCTGAGACATATCTTGTATAAAACTGGGACAAATCAGTGGTTTTGGATAAATCTGCTGGGACAGGGGACACAGGGCTCAAAACTGGGACTGTCCCGGGTAAATGGGGACGTTTGGTCACGCTCCCCATGCTCCCACATGGCTAAATGCTCACGAGTCAGTTCTGTGTAATATTGGACCTTTAAAAAGGTGATATTTTTACTTCTATAGGGCATTACCTGCTAAAACATCTTTAGATCACTATGTTACCCTTCATTATTTTGAAAATGCTATATTCACCAAAAACAATGTATAAGTTTTATAAGTTGTCACTCCCCCTTCCCCCGCGACTGAGAATAACCTTAAAATAGTTTTATTTTCTAAAACATGGTTGGGATATTAATCTAAGTTCTGAGTCATATGAAGTGTATAGAAACAAACTGTTGCGTTTCTTAGGATTTTTAATGCATATTGATATTTTCTTTTGCTCCAGTATGACAGTCACCTGCTTGTGTTTAATGAACAAACTACTGCCCTGGAAAATGCATCAAATGAAGAAAAACGCCTAAGGAACCGTTCACCCAAGTCGACTTTGTCTGTTATTAAACTCCAGCCATAGAATTCCTACTGTTATTAGTCGCACCACATGACATTTTAACACTTAAAGTGCAAAAAAACTTGCAGAATAACTCAGGATTTCTGAACAAAATGATTTGGTTCCATGGAGGTCCGAGGTGCTACAGAAATGTGCTGAATTATTATGAAATTTGAACCTTTTTAACTGAGGAAATAGCAATTGGACAGTGTTGGGAACTCGTACAAAGCATAGGTCCAATGAAAGTGTCTTGAAGTGAAGTTTGTGGTGGAAGAAGTACACAATTTTGTTTCTTAAGTAAAAAGTATTAAAGTGCCATTTAAAAATGTACTTGGGTCAATGACATGACACTGTCCAGCAGCAAATTTCATAATAATTCAGCACATTTCTGTAGTACCTCTGACCTCCATGGACCCAAATAATTTTTTCAGAAATCAGTTATTCTGCATGTTTTTTTGCACTTTAAGTGATAAAATGTCATGTGGTGCGACCGTGCATGATGTGGTGCCACTAATAACAGCAGGAATTCTATGGCTGGAGTTTAATAACAGACAAAGTCGACTTGGGTGAATGGTTCTTTAGGCATTTTTCTTCACTTGATGCATTTTCCAGGGCAGTAGTTTGTTCATTAAACACAAGCAGGCGACTCTCATATTGGAGCAAAAGAAAATATCAGTATGCATTAAAAATAAAAATAAACGCAACTATTTTAAGGTTATTCTCGGTCGCACCACATGACATTTTTAAGGTCGTAGCCAATTCATGTACATAAAAAACACAAAAAATGTTTAATATAAATGTTAAACACAGATTTATGCACCTGACACTGTAAATAATTGAAAAACGTCAATAAAAACAAATATTTTTTTTTATATTTTAGAATTTGCCTGTTGAAAATCCTTATACGTCATTTACCCACTTAACAAGTAAAAAATATGTATTAGTTTTAGTAATTTGCACTGTTTGAGATCTAATAAAGCTTAAAATGTAGTGATTTTGAGACATATTTGTGCCAAATCTTGATCCAAAAAGTGTTAAAGTGTGCAGTTTTCATGCTTTTCTAATTATTATTTGGTTTGGTGGGACATACCTGTGTTAAATATACATCGTAGTAGGCTACATGAGTTTAGTGACAATTTGTGGGAAAAGTTTATTAAAAGAAAAAAAGAAAAATACAGAAAGTACCACTGAGTTGTAAAACATAATCCCTCTACCATATGTCATCAATTTAGGCTATAGAACAATTTAAACAAGATTTTTATTCACATTTTAAACATAAAGATGAAAGTCTCACCTGTTTTTAAGCAGGTTTGGCTTGAATTGGCTTTACAAATAGTAAAGTAACAGAACCAAATGAAATAATTACCTACATTAAACATTTCTATGATCTGATTTCTATGATATTTGTGATGAATTCATGATTTATTCGTTTATTCTGGCTTTAATAGGCCTATAAGGTGACATGAACCCCACTCTGCTGCTCAGATTCATTCCCCTACTTAAGAAGTTATACTTTTGCGAGGACTTTTCTAGAAACATACCCTCAGTCTAACCTATTGTGGGCCAAATCAAATGGTTAGGCTACTTCTACTTGGGTAATATTATTTTGAGGTAACGTTACTCAGCATTTTTAGCTCCGCTCCCACCTCTGCTCATGCGCAGTTTGACACTTTCTGTGATTCCACAGATGCTTTATCATCACCAATAAAACAGTGCATTTATTTCTGAGCATTTGTCAAAAGGCTCTGGGATTCGAAAGGCGCTGAAACAGACACAACTTCACAGGTCCTTTCACAGTAGCTAAATAACAGGTCCAGCCTGAGCCTATCAGGACGCGCAGCCTATTCACTCTATAAGAGCCTCACAGTGACGGCTCTGCCATTCTCTGCGCTGCTGTGAGGGCTGTGCACATAAAACTGGCGCTTTACGCAAATCTCCACAGGTTTTTTTCTTGCATCTAAAGTTTTTGATGATTTGGGGGCCTTGGTATTTTGAAAAGATTCCGGAAGTTCTTGTGTGAAGCGTCTGGGGGACGCTGATGCTAAGGAGCGGCAGCTGCGGCAGACGCACGGAGCAAGCGGGACACAGCAACCCCGGGGCTCGGCGCAGATGGAGTGAAACATGGGCCCTGCGCCATGGCTCGATCCGGCAGCACAGGCGCGGACGGAGAGAAGCCCCGCGCCCCCGCGGAGCGCAGCGACCTCCAGGAACTGTCGCTGGAGGAGGTGCTGAAATCCTACGAGCAACCGATCAACGAGGAGCAGGCATGGGCCGTGTGCTTCCAGTGCTGCAGCGGGCTCCGACCGAGCCGAGCGCCCCACCCGCTCGGCCCGGTCATTCAGCTGTCCTCCATCCTGCTGCACCGGGACGGCACCGTGACGCTGAAACAGCACCCTCATCTCTGCGGTAGGAGACGCACATTTAACCGCAAACTTTAGTACCAGATCATGCGAGTCACTTTGTGTGAGATGAGCAATACAAAAACTCTAATATAAAGTCAAATATATAAATAAAAACAAGGTGCAGACCGAGCACTCAGTGGAAAGAGCCCCAGACTGTAACAGGATTTGCTTTGCTCCATAGAAATATATTGGCAATATTGTTTAGCCCACAGTAAAAGTGTTAGTGCTTAGCGCTTGTAGAGTTTCCCTCCTGTTTACTGAATCTCATGAATAGGCCCAGATCCTCACATAGTTCAGTGGTTCTCCACAGGTAGGATCCACTAGGCCCAAGAACTAACAGCTCACAGTATAATAAATTACACATTCTTTTCCATGTTTTCACTAAAGATATTTGAGTGAGCCATAGCCTGTGCTAAAGTGCTGTATGTCATGACAAAAGCTGCAGGGATTGCAGACATAATAGAATAATAGTGTGTTAAATAGGCAACACTACACCGTGTAGCGCAGCCTGTTTTGCTTTGCAACATCAATTGCCCTTTAGAGCAAAGTACAATGGAAAGTCATGGGCAACTTCACTCTGCTCATCAGATTGTCCTGAACATAAAGCCACTAATGACTCTAAATGACACACAATGGATCAAAAACCAGCCACCGCAGCAAAGCTAGAGATGAGTCACCTCGTTCTTACTCCTCTCTCCTCTTTCTCTTTTGGTTCGTCTTTTGGTTGTAGTTGTTGTTTTGGATACGGAAAGCCCGTCCAGAGGAATGATTGTGAGGTTGTCGGCTGTTGCACATGTGGCTAATTGAACTGTTGAGATGAGTTTAGTGCAAAAGCCTCTAAAAGTGGCAGCGCTGTTGTTGTTGTTGGTAATACTGATCAAGCTGAATGTGAGGAACTGCTGTGAGAGCCTCGTTTCCAAAGCCCTACAGACAAATAACACTTTTCTTGCTTTTGTGGCTCTTTTGTGGCATTTGTGATGGGTCTAGTAGTTGTTTTACAGTCTCCAAGCTTCATTTTATGTGCATCTGCCCCAGCTGTACCTTTCCTGTGGACTGCAGAGCCAAGTCAAGCAAAGCATCACGTAAGACAAGACCTCCAGCTGTGAGAACGATGTAGGCGTTGTGCGTTTAGGATTTCACATGTGCATCATCCATGTTTTGACTGTTTCATATGTTGAGATGTTTTTCTTTGTGCTGTTTTGCCCCTGGGTGGTGCATGCGAGTAAGCTCCTGTCCTGGATACGGGCCTGTTCTGTGTTCTGTGGATGCCAGCTCAGTTACAGCCTTTGTGTGAACCAGTCGGACAGGTCTGTGTTGCTCCTTAGCTCCCGGTCCACTGGGAGGGAATAGCAGTGGTGTTGTTGTGGGCAGGGCTCTCTGGCTGACCTCTCGGGGTAGTTCCTGCGCTGATGGTGGAGGAGTGCTTCTCTGGGGAGCCCTCAGTGACATGTGAGCTCTGTCCTCAGCACTTTAGTCTGACTGCAGCAAAAGGCACTCAGAGCTCAAAGCAACGGCCCCGCTGAAAAGATCCTCTGTCTCCAAGACCCCTATGGGCCGATCAACTGTGACACGGTTCATCTTAACATAAAGTTTGTCCAAATTGGTAATTAAAAACAAATTGAAAGTATTAAAGTTGAACTCCGGCAAGTTTGAAGCTAACGTCCGTTGCTAGAGGTGGTTGAATTCTGTCAGAAGCCAAAAAACGGCACAGATCAGTGTTTTCTGGACGGAGATCTCACTGTGGTAGAGAGTTTGTCAAGGCAACAAACCAGTGTAGTGATGGGGGCAAGTTCTTAACTTCCACATAAAACGTCAATTTGCTTCACACTGAAGAAGCTTAACACCACTTTAACCCATCTTACAACAGCCACGAGTCTAACAAACAAAACGCTCTGCCTGGTTCACTCATTAGTGTCTGGAAACGTTAGAAAACAACTTTATAAGCACCTTACACTTCCCTCTGTTGATTTCCCACAGCACAGGCCAAAGCCCAAAAGACTCGATCGTCGACTCCAGCGGCGGCGAGAGGCTCGAGCCGCCAGAAGCAACAAGTGAGGATCGACTACTGACGGTGAAGAAGAAGAGAAACTGAAAGTTGTTGAAAGAAAATGGTTCAGGAATGTATTTTTTGCATTTTAAAAGAAATATAATTCACTCATAAATAAATCATTCAGCGATCGAGTCTTTTGGGCTTTGGCCTGTGCAGTGGGAAATCAACAGAGGGAAGTGTAAGGTGCTTATAAAGTTGTTTTCTAACGTTTCCAGACACTAATGAGTGAACCAGGCAGAGCATTTTGTTTGTTAGACTCGTGGCTGTTGTAAGTTGGGTTAAAGTGGTGTTAAGCTTCTTCATTGTGCTAATAATTTTATGTGGAAGTTCAGAATTTGCCCCCATCACTACACTAGTTTGTTGCCTTGACAGACTCACTACCACAGTGAGATCTCCACCGAGGAAACACTGATCTGTGCTGTTTTTTGGCTTCTGACAGAATTCCACCACCTATACTGATCTCACAATATTTAGAACTAAAGGCCGTCACACACTACAGGAGAACTGACCCGATTTTGGCTGTGATTTCTTCTCCCCGAGTTCAGGGAGGTGTGACCCGACTTTTTGTCTCTGTGTCTGATTTTGAAGCCGCTGCTCCTCATGTGTGGAGTCAGTGTCAGATCAGAACCATCAACAACGTGACGATAAAACAGAGTCAGGGGCAGAGGAGCGACGGACACAGAGACGCAACAAACAAACTCAGGATAACATGAAAATAAAGACTTTATTACTCACCTAATGTAAAGTGGTAAATTTAAAGTGCAGTGTCTGATCCACTTTATCCATAGAAATTTTCTTCTACAAATAATGACTCCAGTCCACAAAACCGCACTATTAATCCAGTTTGAAGCGTTCTTTAAAAGTAAAAAGGCGAAAGTTGTTCCTCACATGTGTTTGTTTATGTCCACAGAGCGTAAAGCTGCAGATTAGTGATACTGACTCTACTTCCTGTGGACTTTATCGCCTCTTTTCTGCTTTAAAAATCCTGTATCTGACGTATTGCTCCACATTACACAAATAATAATAACACAGTTTTGACTTATGTCTAAACTGGAAGTGCAGAGCTCTGATCTGTGAACACTTCAGAGTCTCAGAGCGAGTGGTTTTACTGCAGACAGGAAACAGCTGACGCCATCACGCTCACAGCTTTGCAGCCTGTTTTACGCAGACAGATCCCGCTGCATCTGTGTGATCAGAGATTTTTAGTCTCATAAGTTTCTCCTCGTGTCTGTGGTGTTTGCGCATTTTGTCGAATGTTTAAAAATCGTTTAAGACCGAAAAATCTTCTCGTTTATGCCGGCCTTTAGGCGACTAATGAATCTGTGCATTAGATGGTGCACGGTCCCTGAAAGGTTCTGGTCCCTGCTGACACAAACAGGTGGCACTTCCCCTTCTTGGCCTTTTCAGTCCTCAGTCATCGTACACCACACTGAGCGCTGCGGTTTCTGTGGTCCTGCTTGGCTACTCTTGCATCTGACTGACTTTCTACACAGAATATGGCAGAAGGCATTCCAGGGGAAACTCTATTCTCATCACCAACAAAAAAAAATCAACAAAAAACAACAGATTGAAGGTAGAGAGAGGCTTTCTCACTGCGTGTCCTGATTTTCACCGGTGACCCTGGAGGCTGCTGTGATCCCGGAGGACACAGAGGACATAGAGACGCACAGGAGGGACACTTTAGCCCTGACACTGGATCTGATGATGAGACTTTTGTTTGAGCTTTTCTGTTATTATTGTATTTTACAGCTCAATATGGTGAAATTGATTTAGATTTTTTTGATGCTCACTCCTTTGTAGTTTCATGTGTAATAAAATGTCTCAAATATTTGTATTTGTTACATACAATCAGATCAAAACCACACTATAAAAACAGAGGAAATGCATGTGTCATCTTTAGTTCTGCCTTTTACTGACATTAGATTTTACATCCAAAGCCATAGACACATCATAGGCTACATAGAAAACACCTTCAGTATAAGGACGGCCGATATTGGTTCCAGGATTGTAATACTGACAAATCTGTATCGATACTGGCCAATTCTGAACCCAAAATTCAATAATGATTTATTCTGGTGCTTCCTCGTTCTGAGTGTCCTTTAGAATAGACTAATGAGCCCAACTTGGTGATCTTTATTTCTACTTATTTGAAGTCAATGTGCCCTGCTTGGACGGAACATTATTATATTTTTATTGTTTTTCTGTCCTTGCCTCCAGTATAGTTTAGATAATTTCTGTGACTCCTGATTTTGGTGTTTTTGTGTCTCCAGTGGATCATGAAGGAGCAGGAAGTTCTCCGGGAGCTGAGCGACAGGTAAACCTGCCCCTTCTCCACTTATCTCCCACCCAGGCCCTGCTCCCAGACTTTTTACTAAACAGTCCTGTCCAATCTGCTCCAAGCACCAAAACAGCAACTCAAAAATACATTCTAATTATTTGTAGCTTAATCCACAAGATGTGATAATGAAGAACAAACAGAAACACATGTTAATGTATATCGTGATTATTTTATTTAGGGTGACCTGGCCTAGTGGTCAACAGCACACATCAAGAGCAGAAAACAACTATCAATTAAGATAAACAACAATTAAAATAAAAAACAAAACAAACAAGAAAGCAAACCACTATAATTGGAATATTATAATCTGGCTCTTCCTAAATTCTCTTGACCCTAGACCTTTACTGTCCCCTGCAGCTCTTGAGTGAAGCCCTGAGGTTTAAGTTTAGAGTTCAGAATGAAACCTTTGTGTTTCTGTGTCGACTAAACCCACGGGTTGTGCTCAGGTGGTGCAGACTCTGGGCGTGGCCATCTACAGAGCTCTGGACTGGGGGCTGGATGCCAGTGAGGAGCGGGAGCTGAGCCCTCAGCTGGAGCAGCTCATAGACGGCATGGCTGGAGGGGAGGCGGACAGCGGAGGGGGCAGTGGCACATCTGATGAGGGCTACAGTGGCCCAGAGGAAGAGGAGGAGCTGGAGGAGGAGCAGGAGCCTGGGCCCCGACCCGTCTGCTCCCTCCGCCAGGTGATGGCGCTGTGTTCGTGTCGCCTGGCTGACCCTGCCCTGGCAGCCGAGCACTACCAGGCCGTGTGCAGAGCGCTGTTTGTGGAGACGCTGGAGCTGCAGACCTTCCTCCTGAAGATCCGAGATGCCAAAGAGGTCAGACTTAAAGAAGACCTTTTGTGCTTGTCTCTGCTCTATAGTTATAATTTATGACACGCATGGATTTCTTATGTTATAATTTACACATTTTAAATTGCAGTATTGACTTAACCAAAGGAAGAAATGTGCTGATGTTAGAAAACTGCAGAAAACGGCGTAATGATTTCCATCACAACAAAGAGCCGTGTAGCTGTCTGCACCTCGGCCACAGAGTTTTTTATACGCCCGTTGTAACACGGGACGTATTATGGTATGGCGCTGTCCGTCCGTCTGTCCGTCTGTCCGTCCGTCTGTCCGTCTGTGGACACTTCAAAGCTTTGAAGTCTTTGAAGCTTTGTCCGCGCTCTAACTCGACAACCGTCTCACCTAGGAATGTCAAACCTCATGGCTGGACACCCCATGGGTCAAGGATGTTCCCTATTGATTTCAAGGTCACAGGGTCAAAGGTCAAGGTCACGGCCCGACCCTTTGCGAAAACCTGCCCGTCGCTCTTGCTAACTGTGATCGTTTCCATCTCTGTCTTTTTATCTTCCATCTCTGTCCTTTTATGTTACGTGCCGTAGATCTGAACTCTCTTCTCAAATGTTCTGCTGCTGAAAGCGAGAACAACCCACATTCTCTGCTTCTTTGAGCTTTGACACATTAAAGCTTTGTAGTGTCTTTAAGTTCTGTTGCTGCAATCTGATTGGTGGAATTCCGATTCTAGAATGTGATGATGTCATACTCATACTCCTACTGCAAGAGCCAGATTTCCCTATTGATTATCCGTCCGTCTGTCTGTCCGTCTGTCCGTCTGTCTGTGGACAATTTCTTGCCCGCGCTCTAACTCGACAACCGTCTCACCTAGGAATGTCAAACTTCCAAACTGCACCAACAATTCATCTTTAACTAGGTTTGACAAATTCTAACTTAAGTACGGGCGTATTTTGCCCCGCTGGCGGAGCTCTTGTTTTTTATTGGTACCAAAAGACTGTGACGCTGCCAAATCCTACACGCTGAGGGCAGTGGAAACAGGAGTTAAGTAACGATATGGTGTCTAGAAAATAAGCGATTACAGATTACTTAAACATGCACGAATCAGTCCAAATAAAACTTTGAGAGGATAAATGAGAAGGGAAACAACTATAACAGTTTACATAGTAGGTTTCTGCTTTAACAGAACATGTACTATACCTAATGTGGAGCTGGACTTCTCTTTGTTGCCGTGTAAAGTGCTTCTCATCACAAACTATTGTATATGTAGTCGTATATATCTGCTGTACGATGGCCTGTTCTAACTCTCACATGAGTCTGTGTCGTTCTGTCGTGTGCAGATGCTGAAGAAGATGAGTACAGAAGCCAGTGTGGGGGACAGGTCCAGTGCAGAGGAGGACAGGTCCAGTGCAGAGCTGGACAATCTGCAGCACCGAGACTGGGTGAGAATCAGGCTCCATCACTCAAGAGTCTGGACACACTTTTGCATTTTTGTTTCTTCTTTATTTCCATGATTATTTACATTTACATCCAACAAAAACAACCTTTGAATTATACTCTGGTTTGCACTTTTGGCATTTCTTGACGCTGATTATACACTGCCTGGCCAAAAAGAGTCGTCACCTGGATTTAAAGCCTTCTCCAGCACATCACAAAGATTCTCAGTGGGGTTAAGGTCTGGACTCTGTGGTGGCCGATCCATGTGTGAAAATGATGTCTCATGCAAGCAACCTCGTACCTATTTGCTTAGTTAACCCTTTTAGCCCTATTATTTCCTCGCATCAAAATCGCGCCTGAATTTTTTTGCTTTCCTTTGACTTAAAAAATGTCAGAAAATGTCCCAGGAGTAAGTGCTTTTGCCCCGTTGCACCAGGATGAGTTCAGCTTTCAATATCTGGCAGTCGTTCAATATTACTGTAGGTGTATTAATGTGTAATAAGAATTGAAAGAGAAGAAAAACACAAAATCACAAAAACACACACACAAAAAAATGAAAAAGCACCAAAAAACTACGCCGATGGCGCGTGTAGTCCTGGAGATACGGTAATCTATGCGGGTTAAATCCAGGTGGTGACTTGTTTTGGCCAGGCAGGGTATAAATGAATATATAATGAGTATATACATTGTTTGCTTCATAATTCTTGCATCCTATATTTGATGTCTTCTGTGTGGATATTAAGTGTAGAAAGTCGTAAACATTAAGAAAAGATCAAATCAAGATTTTTTATAGTTTATTTATAAAGCGCTTTGCCGACCACCGCTCCTGGTGCAGAGGCTCCTGCAGAGGAAACACTGGAAATCCTAAAAATATGTCTAAAATAAATAACTATAATAAAATGTGTATAATAAAAACAAGTAAAAGTTTAAAATTTCAATCAAAAGCCAAGGTAAAAAGGTGAGTTTTGAGCCTGCTCTTAAAAACATGAACGTTCTCTGCAGCCCTGAGGAGAGTGTGTCTAAACTTTTGACTCGTATTGTACATTTTTTGCATTTTTTCCAAACATTTTACATCAGTACAGTTTTGGTTGCAGCCTCACAACGTCCCCTCTGCTCTGTGTGTGTGCATGTGTGTTTGTGTGTGCGCATGTGTGTTTGTGTGTGTGTGCCTGTGTGTTTGTGTGTGTGCATGTGTGTGTGTGTGTGTGCCTGTGTGTTTGTGTGTGTTTTCCGTCAGGCTCGTCTGTGGGTGCAGCTCATGAAGGAGCTGAGGCAGGGGGTGAAGCTGAAACAGGTGCAGGAGACGGCTTTCCCCCCTCTGCCGTCGGAGTTCAGCCTGACGCCCTTTGAGATGCTCATGCAGGACATCCGCACACGCAAGTTCCAACTGCGCAAAGTCATGGTGAGGCCCGGGAGACACTCAGATACACTCAGATTAAAGTTGAACTCCGGCACGTTTGAAGCTAAAGTTCGTTTCTAGAGGAGGTGGAATTCTGTCAGAAGCCAAATAACAGCACAGATCAGTGTTTCCTCAGTGGAGATCTCACTGTGGCAGTGAGCCTGTCAAGGCAACAAACTAGTGTAGTGATGGGGGCAAGTTCTGAACTTCCACGTAAAACACCAATTTAACCCATCTTAAAACAGCCACGAGTCTAACAAACAAAACGCTCTGCCTGGTTCACTCATTAGTGTCTGGAAACGTTAGAAAACAACTTTATAAGCAGCCTTACAATTACCGCTGTTGATTTCCCACTGCACAGGCCAAAGCCCAAAAGACTCGATTGTCGACTCCAGAAGCAACAAGTGAGGATCGACTACTGAGGGTGAAGAAGAGGAGAAACTAATTCACTCATAAATAAATGGGATTAGAAACGACATCGGTGATCGAGTATAAATTCTAATGTTTCCAGACACTAATGAGTGAACCAGGCAGAGCGTTTTGTTTATGAGACTCGTGGCTGTTGTAAGATGGGTTAAAGTGGTGTTAAGCTTCTTCTGTGTGAAGCAAATTGGTGTTTTATGTGGAAGTTAAGAACTTGCCCCCATCACTGAGGCCGAGGCAACACTGATCTGTGCTGTTTTTTGGCTTCTGACAGAATTCGACCACCTCTAGCAACGGACTTTAGCTTTAAATGTGCCTGAGTTCCTCTTTCAGTCTAATTCATTTTGTAAGAAGAGATTGGGGTCAATAAATATGAAGAATTGTTGTGTGGGAGCGTGAGTGATGTAGGTTTGTGGGCTGAGCATTGCACAGAAGCTAAAACTATAAGACTGGTTTGAAGAGGACACGGGAGATATCATGTATGACTGACATCTGAAACCTCTTCAGTTTTTGATGAGGGAACAACATTATTACTTGGTAGAATGCTCAAAAAAGTCTACTTTCATAATATCCCCTCTTTAAACGATTAGGTTTAGTTTTCTTTGTCTTTTGAAATTTGGTTCAGGCAGGCTTCTTACTGCAGTTACTCCAAATACAATTACTATTTTCCCTAAAACGCCAATTCAAACTGAATTTGTGGCTGAACCCTTTGGAGGACAGACAAATGGCTTGGCTCTTTATGAAACTTAGACTCTGTAGTTTTGGCATCTGTCTGATTGTCATTATGCACGGTAACAAGCTTTGCAAAGAAGAAAATTAGCTTTAAAACAAATTAAAATATTAAAGTAAACAATGGGGTTGATCGGCAATATGCTGTCTTGAAAATAAGTGATTAAAGATTGGTCAAACATACACAAATGACTCTAAAATGTAACTTAGGGTGAGGGAATGGTGAAGGGAAACAATTGTAACATGGCTCTGAAAATGGAAAATCTAATAAACACCGTTTCTTTTTGGTTTTGTCTTTTAAAAAAATCAAACCATGACAAAGATGAGCTGAAATGTGTCGTGTGTTTTCCAGGTGGATGGGGACATTCCCACACGGGTCAAGAGGAGCGCACACGAGCTGATCCTGGACTTCATCCGCTCCAGACCTCCTCTCAAACCGGTCAGTTTGTGTGTTCAACATGTGTGAATGAAACAAAACACAACTCCAGAGTCCTGCACCGGGTCGGGTACCGCAAATAGTTGCTGAAACGGGCGGGTTTTAACGTTGCGGAATTTTATGGGCGGGTAGTGATCACACACGGGCGGGTCGGGTGTTGTGTTCTCAATCCTGCAGTGACAGACTTTTCCTCCGCTGGATTTGTGATCCAAGAACACAGAACGCAGCTGAAACCTGGGACTGAGAACGATACACTGTTCCTGCACTGTGACCTTAGTTAGATAAAATTAAGGCTTTTATTTTGTGTTAAACTGACATCGGTTGTTTTTTCATTGTTTGTTTTGTTGTTATTGTACGATTTCGGGCTCAGGTCGAGCAAAATGTTTAGCCCACAAGTTTAACCGACCAGTGATGAGGCGACTACGAAAAGTGGAAAGAAAAGAAAAAAATGGAGTGTATCGTGTATCACTAGTTTAAGGCTTAGCGGCGACCGACTATTGCTGTTTGTTCGTTGTTGTTCGTTGCAACCCATCAAAAAAAGAAATGCATCAGTTCGAATGCTTCTAATTTGTGAGTGGTTTATGACGGGCACAGGTGGGTAACGGGTGGAGTGTTAACGGGTCCGGGCGGGGGCGGATTTAACTTTGATACAATCACGGGTTTACGGGCGGGTGTGGTGCTGAACTGCGCGGGTCCGGGCGGGTGCAGGTCTCCAAAAATGGACCCGTGCACAACTCCCAGTATGTTTTTCACGAGGAAACATTATAAAATGGATCAGAAAATGGTGTAATATGGGCCCTTTAAAACAGTTCTAATTGGCAGTGTACTAGAAAATGGCTTTTCATTTTTCGGACTATACGTTTTCAGGGTTTGGGTGGTTCCTGCGACTTGTATATTGCATTTTTCACACTGACAGCCCATAGACCAAATATATGAATCGTATATATGAATCTAAAATGAAAAAAACAACTCGTTATCTGTTTT